>PVIA01005022.1:0-124259 GCA_004024845.1 Tonatia bakeri
GTCTGACATCTGTCTAAAGCAGACGCCCTGTTCCCAGAATCACTCTGCTTGGCACCTGTCTGGTTTCAGCCACGGCTGTGGTAGACAAGCCCGTGTGAGCTTGGACTCATGCCTCCTCAAGGTGGCTGCTTTCTGCCCCCAGACTTTCCCCAACACCTCAATAGCCTGCGTGGTTCAGCTCACAGCTTGGGAGTCCAGGGGGCCACCTGCAGTCAGTGGGAAATCGGACCCTGTGGACAGATGCTCCAGCCTCCTGTCTTGCAGATGGACTACTTTTGGAAACAGCATGTATACTTCTCAGGAGGTCTCTGCCTCATGCCGCACCTCACAACCCTTCTTTCCTCCTTCCCTGTCTTATCTTCTCATTCCCTTGCTCCTGCTTCCGGGAACCACCTCCCAGACAAACCACATCCCCAAACCTATATCGCAGGCTCGGTTTCAGGGACCCCTGAATGACTCTGCCTTTCACCACCTTGCTCAGCTCAGCCCTGACATGACATCTGCCACACATTCCTGTGTCCTGCCTGACGCGGGTGAGCTCTGAGGACCTTGGGTGGATGGTGTTGATGGGCTCTGGAAGCTGAAGTTCCCTGAGGACAGGAATGTTGTCTATTCACTGTAAAGTCTGGCAGATTATCAGTTGCCCAATATATTTTTAAGTGCTTGAAGATGATGGTGACGATGATGATAGCAATTACGATGATGATGGAGATGCTGGCAGTCCTATAAGCTGTGTGAAGACAACCTGGACCAACATTGTTCTTGAGAGTCACCCAGCTGTCTGTAGATGAGTGTCCAATGGGCAAACCATCCAAACAACCAGATCTTTAACAGCAATGAGCACCCTCTGTGGGGACAGAGCAACTACCCATCACATCCAAACTTACAGATTCGTATCCTCTTCGACCCAGAAATTTCACTGAATTTTTTTCCTGTAGATTGTATGTGCACCAAATGCCAGGTGATCCATGGAAGCCTTGCTAGTATTAGCAAATAGTTGGAAACAACTTAAATGTCCACCATAGAGCACTGGTTCCAGAAATTATGATATATATAAGCAATGAATATCACACAGCTGTGTAGGGAAATAGGGACAGCCTTCACGTGGTGACAGAATTATCTTCAAGAGCAGAACAGGATGAAAAGGAGAAGGGATGTGGGTGGCTAAGGACAGGAGTAAATGAGACTCACTGACTTTGGGATCATGTGTATGTATTAATTTTCTGGAAAAATAAATAAAAGGAACAGTTTAGCAGCAAATGCAGAGATCTTTCATAGTCATACCCACTTATTGCACAGATATTTATCAAGGGCCTGCTGAGTGCTGGGCAGTGTGCCACAGATAAGCAGTACAAAGAAGACTTTCAGTAATGCTTTGTATGGGGTGGTAGGTGGGTGCTGTGGGAGACTGTAAGTGAATCAACAATTGTAACTCATTCATACATGCCAAGAATGCAGGAAGGACAGATGCTGTGGGTACAAAAAAGAAGGGCAACTGAGGCAGATACAGAATTCAGAAAGGCTTCCTGGAGGCGGAGGCACTTGTTTCAGCCTTGAATGATGAGTAGTACTGAGCCAAAGAAGGAAAGGGGAAAAGGGAAATCTGGGAAGAGAGAACTGCAGGAGCGAAAGTTTGGTGGTGTGACCCAGCCTGACAGGGGACATTGAGAGGACGGCCAGTTTCAGACCAAACTGAAGGGAGTTCGTGCTCTGAGGTAGGTGCCTTCATAAAAACCTGGAAGTCCATGTCTCTTTTACTGAGAAGCCATCAACACTGGGGGAGGGGTGTCAGTTCTTGAGGCTTCAAATTGCTTTTCTTCACCTCCCTCCAATCTCACTCAGCTCAACCCGAAAACCGGGCTGGAATCAACCTCGTTGTTAGAGACTGGCTCCAGACATGACCTGTGACCAGCATGTCACCTCCCTCCGTCCTGGATGTCACACTCGGTCAGTCAACAAGCATTTACTAAGGAACCACAGGGTCCTGCCAGACACTGCTGAGGTGCACAGGAAAAGTATAAGAGACAGTCTTTGGCCTAGGAGGAGATAAACTTCACACAAGAAACGACCTAAAAACAGAACAACTTAATTTATGACTTTATCTTTGGAAGCAGGGACTCAGACAGACACCTTGTGCGATGTTCACAGTATCATTCACAGTAGCCCAGAGGTGGAAGCAACCTAAGCATCATCAACAGATGAATGGGTAAACAAAATTTGGTCTATCCATACAATGGAATATCATTCAGCCATAACAAGAAATGAAATTCTGACACATGCTACAACATGGATGAACCTTAAATACATTATGCTGCCCTGGCTGGTGTGGCTCAGTGGATTAAGTACCAGCCTATGAACCAAAAAGTCACTGGTTCAATTCCCAGTCAGGGCACATGCCTGAGGACCAGGCCCCCAGCTGGGGGTGTGTGAGAGGCAAGTGATCGCTGTATCTTTTGTACATTGATGTTTCTCCCCCTGTCTTTCTTGCTCTCTTCCCCTCTCTCTAAAAATAAATAAGTAAAAATCTCTCAAAAAAAGACATTTTGCTAAGAAAAAAAGACAGACACAACAGGACAAGTACTGTGTGACTTTATTTACATGAAATATGTAGCATAAGTTCTGCAGTCCTCTCTTCCCAGATTTCCCTTTTCCCCTTTCCTTCTTTGGCTGAGTACTACTCATCATCCAAGGCTGAAACAAGTGCCACCGCCTCCAGGAAGCCTTTCTGGATTCTGTATCTGCCTCAGTTGCCCTTCTTTTTTGTACCCACAGCATCTGTCCTTCCTGCATTCTTGGCATGTATGAATGAGTTATATAGAGACAAGATCATAGAGTCAGAAAGTAGACTAAAGGCTTCTTGGTAGGAAGGGTAGTCTTTGTATAGCAGGTACAGAGTTTGTTTGGGTGATGAAAAATTTTAGTGATAGTGATGAGGGTTCTACAACATTGTGAATGTAACTAATGGCACTGAACTGTACACTTAAAAATGGTTAAAAGAGCAAATGGATAAGACATTTGGTATATATTTCACCACCAAAAAAAGTTTAAAAAATCATTGCCAAGGTGGGGGCGACAGTGAGGGCTCAGCCAATCTAGGAGGACTCCTTGGAGAGGGTGACATTTGAAAAAGTCTGGGAAAATGTGAGCATAAGAGAAGGTAAAGCACTGTAATGGAAGGTGAGGTGGGGGTGAGAAAGGCCCCAAAAGGGGTGAATCTGATGACCTCTCGTGGACCAGGGGGAGGCGACTGGAGAGTCATGAGAAGCAGGGGCAGGTAGGTGGGAGAGGACCTTTAATCCATGGTGTTCATGACATAAAAATACAGCAGGGAAAGACTGAAGACTCCAGGCAGACATTACTAATTCCATTTTACAGATGTACAAACTGAGGTTCCTCAAGACCTAGAGATCTGCTCAAGATGGCAAGCGGCACAGTGAGGATCTGGTCTGGAGCCACATGGCCCTAGCACAGTGGCTCTCAGCCCTGGCTGCACATCGGGTTGTTCTGGAGCACTTCAAGAAAACACTGCCAGCACCCCATCCCCAAAGACCTCATTCTCATCCCCTGGGGTGGGGTCTGAGCATTAGCCTTTTTGAAAAGCATCCCCAGGATTGAGTGTGCAGACAGCAATGAGAACTCGAGGGCTCAGCACATTCCATTCCCTCAGCTCTTGGGGTTAGTTGCTGTCAATCTTGGGCAAGGTGCTCATCTTCTTTGAACCTCATCTGTAAAACAGGTAAAAAATACTGCCCTGCCTCCCTCACAAGGCCATATGATAATGGTGGTTATCTGAGCTTCCCTTCGCCCCCTTTGTCGCGTCTCTTCTCTTCGCAGAGTGGTCAGCACCCAGGCTACAGCCCCAGACAGGCAGTGAGGGCAGGAGCTGCACAGAAGCCCTGGTGCCCGCCCACTATTGACAGGTCAGCTCAGGGGCTGCGGGCACGGGAAGGTAAACCGACTAAGCAAATAAGTAAATATATTGGGAATGATGGGAGCAAAGTTTTTCACCATCAGAGAGGTGCTTTACAGATGTGAAAAAAGGGAAGGCTAGAACGGATCATGAGGCTTGGGTTGGAAGCTGGAGGTATCAAAATGAATTCATGATTTTAAAATCTGTTTACACCAACAGATACTTAAATAGTAAGGATGCCTGTGTGTGGTATGTTATGTATGCATTGTATATATATACAGTTGAAACTCATTATTTTTAAGTTTAGATGTAATTGACATTCTCTTAGTTTCAGGTAACAACACAACTCCGTATTGGATACACTGTGAAACGATCACCGCAGTCCGTCTGGGCAACATCCATCACCACACATAGTTATAGTTACAACGTTTGTATTTCTTGTGATGAAGACTTTTAAGATCTATTCTCTTAGCAACTTTCAAATATGCTATACAGTAGTGTTAACTATGGTTGCTATGCTGTGCATTACATTTCTGTGACTTATTTATTTAATAGCTAGAAGTTTGTACTTTTAACCCCCTTTACTCATTTCACTCGCCTCCCACAACTTCTGGCAACCATCTATCTGTTCTCCGTGCCTGTGAGCTCAGAGGTTATGGTTTGCTTTTTTTCTTTTTAGATTCCACATATAAATGAGGATCATACGGTATCTGTCTTTCTCTGTCTGACTTATTTCACTTAGTATACTGCCCATGAGGTCCATCCATGTTGTCACAAATGGTAAAACTTACTTCTTTCCTATGGCAGAATAATATTTCTTCTTTATCCATTCATCCACCAATGCACACAGGTTGCCTCCATATCTTGGCTATTGTAAATAATGCTGCAATGAACATTTGGGTGCATATATCTTTTCCAGTTAGCATTTTCTTTTCTTTTGGATAAATACCTGAGAGTGGAATTGCTGGATCATGTGGTAGTTCTATTTTCCATTTTGGGAGAAGGCGGGGGAAAACTCCCACACTGTTTTCTATAGTGTCTGCACCAACTGACATTCCCACCAACAGTGCACAAGGGTTCCTTTTTCTCCACATCCTCACTAACACTTGTTATTTCTTATCTTTTTGATAATAGCCATTCTGACAGGTGTGCTGTGACAGCTCAATGTGGTTTTGATTTGCATTTCCCTGATGACTAGTTATTGCACCCCTTCTATGTACCTGTTAGTCATTTTTAAATTGTCTTTGGAAAACTGCCTATTTTTGATAAGACTGTTTAGATTTTTGCCACTGAGTTGTATGAGTTTAATCCTCATTACTCACCAATTCCATATTGGTAGAATTCCAATTGGTAGAATTCATCTACTCACTAAAATGTATTTGCAACCCCAAAATAAACACTCATGGTCATCACAGTCATGCGCAGAGCAGTGAAAAATTTTAGTTGTTCAGTGGGCGTGTTCCCAGGTCTCCGCTTTCTTGTTTTAGCTCTCATACTGCAAACAGGCATCCTTTTAGCAGTCTACGTAGTGCCGCACTTTTCTCATTTTTTCTTTTGGCTGGTGAGTTTGCTGTTTACAATGAACCCCAGGAATAGTGCTGAAGTGCTGTCTAGCATTCCCAAGTGCAAAAGAAAGCTTTGATGGCCTTATGAAGAAAACATGTTAGATAAGCTTTGTTCAGGCATAAGTTACAGTGCTGCTGGCCAATGTCAACAGTGTAATTTAGTAAGGCGCCTTTAAACAGAAAAACCCATAAAATGAAGTTATGAACTGATCGGTTGGTGAAAATATTGTAACCAGAGGCTCACAGGAACCTAAGCCTATATTTTCCCTCGGGGCAATGGTTCAGTGCTGATGAACACAGTGTTGGCTGAAACTTTAGAAAGTATAACCACTGTGAAATGGTGAGAAGTAGCTGTATGGACATGTATGCCTTAACTCTGTCTTCTGGGAGAAGCCGCCGGGCACTCGGACCTCAGTTTCTAAATACTACCCTCCACTGAAAGGAGCCAGGGCTCCTCGCAGACATGGTTAACTGCAGAGCTGGAGTAGGGAAAGTGCAGATGAACCCAGAACATGTTATTGTGCCAGAAAGTAAGAAAATGCTCCAAGAATGGCGGGGATGTGTCCACAGACGCACGGAGTCAGCATGAAGCTGGCCTGTCTGGCCCTGTCTGGGCCCATCTGAAAACCAGAATAAGTAATACTAGCAGATTTTAACCAATCACATAAACTAGGAACCCATGAGATAATCCGGATATAAACAAATAAACGGGGAAGAAAGGAAGGTTTTCCTTTCAGTAGAATGCAAACTAGTCAATGGTGGAAGGAATGCTGAAAAAAGAAAAGTTCTTATTTGACAACCACCACAGTGACGTTTGTGTTAGGAGTTGTCAAAAGACGCTCAAGCTTACGGGCAGAGGTTCAATGAGGACCAGGATTTTGGTATAATCTTATAACATCTTCCCACAAAACATGAATTAATTAGAAAGGGGAGATGGTGACGTGGCAGTGGGGGAGCCTGGAAGATACCAACCTGATCAAAAAACGAAGGCGTGGAATCGTTCTGTGGTGTTCCTGTCAAGAAAGGATGGACGGCTTGGGTCTGGTCAGGAGAAAGTGTCAGATTAACCCAAGTGGAGGGTCATCCTACAGAGCAGAAGGCCTGAACTCTTTAAGGTTTGCAGGAACACGAAGGGCAGGGAAAGATGGAGAAACTGTTCTGGGTTGAGAGATGGATAAGGCATGAGAACTCAGTGCAATCCTTGGTCCCCAGCTCCGTCCTGGACCAGAAAAGGAAAAACACATCATTGGGACAGTGGGCAGCATTTGAACAGGACAGTGGACAGAATGGTCACTTGTACCAATGTCAATTCCCTAATCTGGAGAGCCGTCGAATGATTCAGAAAGGAGATTATTCTGGTATTTAGGGGTGATGGGCATCATGTCTGCAGCTTGCTCTTAAATTCAGAAAAAGATCGATGAGTGTACATAAAAGGAAAGAGGGTGACAAAGCAAATGTCGTAAAAAGATGGAAGAATCTTGGTGAAGGGATTAAGGAAGTTCTTAGCACTGTTCTTGCACTGTTTCTATGAATTCAAAATTATTTCAAAATCAATTATTTTAAACAACAGAAGGCATACACAAGTGCTTGGCAGAAGGAAGAAAGGTAAAGGGACTAAGGTCATGCATGTTTTAGAACATGGAATTATTGTGAGACAGTGTGCTGTGGGCTGGGAGGGTGGTGTTGCCATGGAGTGGGCACTCACTTATTTTCCATCCCCCAGATTAACCCCTCCTTCCCCAGGGCAGCAGGAGATGCGGTCCACACTGTGGCGAGGGAAGGGCCGCACCTGAGCAAACACTGAACACAGGCTCCGCTGGGATGGAGGCTGCGCTGAAGTGTTTATGACTCTTCGTGTCTTATCACCCTTCCTGTCCCAATGCCTGCTCTCTGCCATCTGTTTATACAGACACTCATGAAACAACACAGCCCCCAGCCTTGCTCAGAGCCTTGGGAACATCCACACAGTCCTGCTGCCTGACACAACTTGCTTCCTGCTTCGCTGGCTGAGTTTCCCACCCCTTGTGGGCCTCTGTCTCAGATTGGGGGGTGGAGACCCAGGACAGAGAATAGGGAATCACCAACCCAGAATCACCCAGCAAGGACATGGCAGGGTGGGGTGGACTGCAGTTCAGCGCTGTAGGTATTTACTATGGGTCTACAATGAGCAAGGTCTAACAAATATTTCTTGAAACTCTGCTGTGCCAGGAGCCTGCTAACAGTTACAGAGAGGCAAGAAAAAGGAAAAACACCATCACATTACCACCATCATTGTCACCACCACCATCATCACCACCATCATCATCTTCTTCATCTCCGTTACAGGTTGAGTTATAGCCTCCCTAAAAATGTTGAAGCCCTACCTTTTTTTGGAAATAAGGTCTTTGGAGATGACCAAGTTCAGATGAGGTCATTAGGGTGGGCCTCAATCCAGTGGAACCGGTGTCCTTACAAAATGGGAACATTTGGACACAGAGAGGGACATGCACACAGGGAGAATGCCTTGTAGATACTGGGGCGATGGGTCCACAAGCTAACAATTACCAGCAACCACCAGAACTTAGGGAAGAGACATGGAACAGACTTTCCTTCAAACTCCTAAGAAGGAACCAACCTTGCCAACACCTTAATCTTATACTTACATGTACTGTGAGACAACAAAAAATTGTGAAACAACGTTTCTATTGTTTAAGCCACCCAATTTGTGGTACATTGTTAGCATCTCTAGGAAACTAATACAATCTGCACCATCAGCAGCAACATCATTTCCACCACCACTACCATCTTCACCACCACCATCATCATCAGCATCACCATCACCATCATTGTCACCTAACTAATGTAGGTGGAGCTAATTACAGACCATCACTCTTCTGAGTACTTCATTTACATAAACTCATCTAATCCTCACCAGAACACTATGAGGTAGGTACTACCACTATCCCCATTTTCCTTAGAGTATGAAACAAAAGCTCAGAAAGGTAAAATTGACTTCCCAAGGCCGTATAGCCAAAAAGTGTCTGTGCGTTGGCCTCCGCGATCCCTGACTCCTCTCCTTTCCTCTCACCTCAACAGCCATCTTTCTCCCCCAGCCGTCAACTGGTGTGCATGTGTCCTGGGTTCACCTCCTCCTGCTCTAATTGAACAAAGGCTTCCACACCATTTTCATGCTTCTCAGGCCCTTAGGGACCCAGGAGCAAGTGAGGATGGGGCATGGAGTCCTGTCCCCAGCCCTGGTCCAGCCTTTGCCCTTAGAGTGCCTGGTCCCCACAGACACACGACTGTCTAGCTCTGATGCCGGCAAGCATCAGCAGAGGTGTCGATCACCTTTGGAGGCAAGTTTCAGGTGGATTTTGATGAGATTTTATTGCTCCTGTTGATAACCAAGAGCATTAGTCAGGTACACAGTAACTGTGACTCAGAATGAAACCAATCAGATATGTGCAGGTATTCTCAACAGCTATCAGGAAGGACCAGGGGTACCAGAATTTCCATGGGGTTCTCCACATTTCCCATTGTGCCCAGCCCCATTCTTAACACACGAAAATGCTTCCATCAATGTTTGGTGAGTTATCTTGACATGTTTCCAACACAACCAGAGTCACTACCTTTCTTATTTATCAAATTCACTTGTCCTTCTCCCATCCTTTCCCATCTTTATCCTAATAATTATTTCTTATGGAAAGAGTAGGTCATGATCAGAACTCTAATAGTGTTCTCAGGTTTGGGCCTGTAGGGGAAACTTTTCTAGCCTATTGGGAAGGTTTGTGGAGGCTGCGGGTACTTGCAGACTTGCAGAACTTCCAGAAGTTCTTGTGGAGCTTGTGACTGTTCACAAAGGCTGCAGCTGTTCACGGATCCCATAGCTGTTCGCAGAGCCTATCTTTATTTGCAGAGCTACTAGTTTGTAAATGTTTTTAAAAATTTTAAATCACAATTTAAAATTGTAATTGTTTAAAATATGCAGGTGTTTGCAGAACTTGAAGGTGTTTGTAGAGCATACAGCTATTTGTAGAGACTGCAGATGTTTGTGGAGGTCTTTGTTATTTGCAGATGGTATAGTTTGCAAAACTTGTTGAAGTTGATCGGATGCTTCTGGCTGGGCTTTCTCCCAGAGCTAACCATGGGCTCACCTTATTGAAGCACAGGTAATGTGCCCAACGTGGTGCCGAGAGATTCAAAGGACACAGAAGTATGAAGAAAGGCTGCTCCATACAGTTGAGGAACAATCACGGAGCACACATGGACCACAAGAACAGTCCCGAAAAGTGCACAGGGTTGGGGAGGATGGGAGCTACATCAGGACTAGCTCATCTGGTCCCTGCATACATCTGGTACCACGCAGCTCCACTTCATGCAGACCCCTCCCATGGTGGCCCCCATCCCCACCCCATGCTGGCAGCCTTAAAGTTGCCCCCTGCCTCCTGCATCACACCAAAGTGCACAACTACCTCTGTCCCACCCTGCCCTCATTAAAACCCTTTTCTCTTAGGGTCCTGACCCTAGCTAATCCACAAAGAAAAAAGGGAACAGATTTGCAACAAGTTTTTAGCCACTGGGATGTGACAGACATTCACATTTTCAAATCAAAACCTCAGAGGCTGCTGTACCACTGCCTACATGGCACATCCCTGATGGAAAGATCTGGGCGCAGTGGCAGCAGCAGGCATGAGTGCAGTACATGACAATCTGGCTGCCCAAGAGGAAGGCTTGCTCTACAGGAACACCCGACTTTCTGGCCACAGCTACAGCCTGATTGAATCTTTGTTAATTGAATTCTCTTTAACTAGTGACTCACATGCCCATTTCACAGCAGGGATGCATCCAGAATGAGAAGCAGTTCCAGTCTAGGCATGGACTGAAGGAAGACTCAGTTGGTTCAATGCAGTGATTTCTACAGAACAGAAAGGCCCGTCTCTCTGTGTGTTCCTATGTGTTTGTTTTTGCAAACATCAGGCTGGACTCTGACCAGTACATGTAATTAACGGCTGTTTCGATTCCAGTTGCAAGTTCAGGAGGCTGGACCAGTTCTCCCACGTATCTGCCCCAGCCCTGGGATCAGTTTACAGTCCTGTCTCAGCAAAGCTTCCTCTTTCTCTCTAAGAGCTCTGAAGCAAGCCACCGCTGCTAACATTTTAGTTCTCCAGCCTGGGAACCGGAACGGAGCAGTTTGGTCCGCTTGGGAGAAGACAGCAGCCATCTGGCGGTTCTGACCACCGAATCCCTCTCTTCAAATTCCTGAACTCCAGGTCCTTCGTCCCCACTGCTCTCTGGGCTTCTTCAGCACCTTACCTGTAATAAACCCCCTGGTGAGCACATGACCTCTCCCACATGCTGTACTCTCTCCACCTTATTCTGAGCTTGGCAGTTCACCCGGCTGTCCAGATAAGATGAGCCTTCCTCTCTGAGTCCTGATACTCCTGCCCCACACATCCCTCACTCACCACCTTCTAGCTGCACAGCACTCCACCTCATCCTTCCCAGGGGGAGGCAGCAGCCTCCTTCCCACTGTCACCAGTCCCCATCTCCAGTCAGGGCTCCTCGGAGCAGCCTCCAGTCAGTCAACGAACACTTAGGGAGCCCTTCTAATGTGCCCATCACGAGGGACATTGCAGAAAACAAGATAAACAAAGCCATACGTCAAGGAGGTTTTAGTCAGCAGGGTCTTTCAGGGCTTGCCTGGAAAAAAATGATTCTTGCTGCTTAGTGTTTAATGTTTTTTCAGCCGTAAGCAACAGGCGTTCATTGAAAAAAAAAAAAAAAACCACAGAGCTTCTGGTCAAGATGGCAGTGTGGGCAAAATGGCTCACCTCTTTGCACAACCATGTCAAAATTACAAGTAAAATATAGACCAACCATCACTCAGGAATGTCAGAAATCGAGTTGAATGGAAGTCTGACAACTATGGAATTTAAGAAACCACATCCATCCAGACTTGTAAGCGGGACGTGGATTGGGAACAGGCTGGCCCCACACCAACACAGATAAAAATTCAGGAGGGATATCTTGGGAGCGAGGAGTCCCAGATCCACACCAGGCAACCCAGCCCAGGATTCCAGTGCCAAGAAGAAAAGTTCCCACAACTTCTGGCTGCAAAAACCAGTGGGTATTGAGTCAGTGGAGGAGGCTGCTGGAGCACTAAGCAGTTTCTCTTGGGTAACCCACACACTACTCACCTACTCAGATTTACTCCCTCCAAGCTCTACACCAGGGTGACAGCTTGAAGGGCACCAGTGTACAGACTGAAGTGTCTGGCATCTGGGTGAGCAGAGACCGCTGTCCCTTTGCTAAACCCTCCCCCAACAGAGCTGGTAGGTTGGGGCTATAACTGAGACTCCATCAACCTGGCTAACACTGTGTGACAGACCTCAGAGATCCACAGGGGTTCCACCCCACCCAACTTAAAGGCTGATGCAAGCTGCTTTTCCATAAGAATGGCTGGTCTTGGCTCCTAGATCCTATCAAAGAATCAACAACTGGCTTCAGTGAGCTCTAGATTAGAGACATAGCTTGGCTTCGCTTGGGATTCTCCAAGGCCAGCACAAGTAGCAGCCATCTCAGATTGCTTTATAGCTCAGGCTGGGTGCTCCAGGAAAAACACAGGTGGGGGCTGACCTTGGCCTGTACCACCTGGAAGCCCCAGAGCCTGCGCACCCAGTGGACAGCTACAGACCATGCTGGAGCACCACCACCCTGCCCCTGCACAGCTGATCCTCCGTGGAGCTTGGAGTTAGGTGGTCAGTGGTCACAGCCAGTCCTTGCAGCTGACTGGCCTGGGTAAATCCCTCCTATTGATCTGCCAAGAGCAACTAAGATTCAACTACTCAACTACAAGAGGAGAGTGTACTCAACCCACACCAAGGGCACACCTCGAGTACCCAGCTTGGGCAATAGGGGAGACTGTGTCACTGGACTCTAGGACTCCTATTGCATTAGGCCACACTGCCAAGACATGGAGTCAAAGCAGCTCTACCTAATGCATGGAAACAAACACGGGGGACAAGGAGACAAAGAAACAAGGAGACAAAGAAACATGGCCCAAGTGAAAAAAACAGATCAAAACTCCAGAGAGAGAGTTAAACAAAATGGAGATAAGCAATCTATCAGATGCAGTGTTCAAATCACTGTTTATGAGCATGCTCAGGGAACTTACTGAGGAGCTCAGCAGCATAAAAAAGACCCAGTCAAAAATGAAGGATATACTAATTGAAATTAAAACAAAACAATTTACAGGGAAACAACAGTAGAGTGGATGAAGCCGAGATTCAAATTAATGATGTGGAACATAAGGAAGCAAAAAACAACCATGCAGAACAACGAGGTAGAAAAAAGAATACAAAATAATGAGGATAGTATAAACAGCCTGTGGGACAACTTCAAGAGGTCCAACATTCACATCATAGGGGTGCCAGAAGAAGAGAAAGCAAGAAATTGGAAATCTATCTGAAAAAACATAGTGAAAGAAAACTTCCCTAACTTGGTGAAGGAAATAGACATGCAAGACCAGGAAGCAGAGAGAGTCCCAATTACAGATGCAAAGAGGCCCACTCCAAGACACATGATTAATAAAAGGCCAAAGGTTAAAGATAAAGAGAGACTCTTAAAAGTAAGAGAAAAGAAGTTAGTTACAGAAGGCTGCCAGGTGGAAGCAGGTGGGAGAGAATGGGTGAAGAGGTGAGGGGATTAAGAAGTAGAAATAAGTAGTTATAGAATAGACATGGGGATGTAATGTACAACATAGGAAATGGAGTAGCCAAAGCCAGAGAATTTGTACACATTACCCTTGGACACGAACAATGGTAGGGAGATTGCCTGAGGGAGTAGGGGGCACTGGGTGGAGTGGGACAAAGGGGGAAAAATCGGGACAACTGTGGTAGCGTAATCAATAAAATATAATTTAAAAAAGAGAAAAAACTAAAAAATGTACATAAGCAAACCAAGACAACAAAAATTACTCCTTGTATTCAGATACAATTGCATGTAACATTGTGTGAAAGATATACAACTTTTGGTTTGATACATTTATGTATTGAAATATAATTGCCACTGCAACACTAGCTAGCACCTCCATCATCATGTCACCTAGTTATTGTTTCTTTTTTATGATAAGAACCTTTAAGATTTAGTCTCTTAGTCACTATGTGAAAATCACTCTCAAACCTACCACCCTTTCCACCTCCTACTACCCTCCCCTGCAAATAAAACATTGCTAACCTTTTAGTGTATTTATGTCTGAACATTTTCCTTTTCCCTATTTGAATATTTTAAAATACCACTGATGCTCTTTCCCACCACAAATGAATTTGTTCATACAGCAGATATTTGTTATAAAGTGCCACCATACACCAGGCCCTGGGCTGGATGCTGGGGATACAGAGACTGACAGTCTATTGGAAGAGATAGATAGAAGAAGAAAAAAGTCACATGCATTAACATGTGGTTCTCAACTGTGATGCTTCTCACTACACTAAGGTGCAAGGAAGCATTCGTGCATATGATGGGGGCCATGAGCTTGTCATGGGGACTTGTGGAGGCCAGGAAAGGCTTCTCCAAGGAAGAGTGTGGCTTGCCAGAATGCAGGGGGTGTGCTTGGGGAAGTAGAGACTGAATCCACGAACGGGGCTGACTTACCCATTAGCCACAGCAGGTGGTGTCTGGGGACCATCATACTAAAAGGAGCCCATGCAAATGTTTTAATTTCTTTTAAAATCAAAGGAAAAAAATGAAGTTTTAGCTAGAAAAAAAAATGTTTTAAATACAATATTCATGTATTAGTCTTTCTATTAATACATTCTTAAAATATACAAGAAATTTATGGAGGAAGGCACCCCACAAAGGCAAAGATGCCGATGAAAGTCACAGGGTGGCCCTGGCATGAAAGTGCATGAGGCCGAAGCAGAGAGAATGGACTGAGGAGGTGGGAGCTGTGACCAGAGAGGTGCTGGAGCTTCACCTAGAGGCCGAGGTAAGACAGGCGGACTTGGTGCTCCAACGGCAGCGAAATGGAGAAGTGACAAGTTCTTTGAACATACTGTTTAACCTCTAAAAAACCATAATAAAACCTTTTTAAACCATAATACCAGATTATACCTTAAAATATTAACATCTGGGAAGGAATAACAGTGATGACATAGTGAATGTACTTAATGCCACTGACTTGTACACTTGAAAACCACCAAAGTAGTAAATTTGATGGTGTGTATATTTTACCACAAAAAAAAAAAAAATTGAGGCAGCAGATAGTCAATGGGGGGAAAAAACAAAAACTTTTTAATATCACCAAGTGTCCATTCAGTGTTCACATTTCCAATTGTTGCATAAATGTTACAAGTCGTTAAGCTGCCTTGTTCGTGTTTTTTACTGTCCAAATTAAGAACCAAATAAAGTCTATACATGTAATTGATTACTCTCTTCAAAGTCTTATAATCTACAGGTTTCTGCTCAATCTTTCACCTTCCCTCCCACCTTTTTTTCTTGTTATTTATTTTTTTTTAAATTGCCTTGGCAGGGGGTGGAGAGAGAAGCATTGCTTTGTTGTTCTACTTATATATACATTCATTGGTTTATTCTTGTGTGTGCCCTGCCTGGGGATTGAACCTACAACCCTGGTGTATCAGGGACAATGCTCTAACCAACTGAGCCACCCAGACAGGGCTTGTTTATTTTTTACAAGGTTTTTGACTTGCATTTGGTTGATAACATCCCAGTGCTGTAGTTTAAAACATATTCTTCGTCGTCTGTATTTCCTACAAAAGGTAAGTTGGATCTAGAGAAATGATCAGATTCAGGTTCAACTTTGGCAAGTCTACTTCAGGGTACTGTCTACAAGGGGGCATACTTTGTCTGCTTTGTCTGCCTTCTGGGGATGTTGATAGCCACAGATGGTCGCATTAGTGCAGAACCTCCCGGGTTCTGAAGCTGCGGCACCAGGGGGAGCAGGTTGGGGGCTCAGGTGAGCCCAGTTTCTTCCTCTTTATCCAGGGAAGGATGTGCTGGTAGACGAAGGGGCAGTTGTGGCACCTGGGCCCTTTCCTCTCCACCACCGCTGAGCACCGACAACTCTCCCTCTTGGTAGGGAACTTCTCTGGTATACAAAGCCACTCCTGGCAAATGAAGACAGCCTCACCTGGGCTTTCCTTATGCCTTAGGTTTTTAGCTTTGGAAGTCAGGCGGGCCAACAGTGTCACACTCCAACAGGTAAAAGCCTAGCTTTGTAGGGACACAGGGCTGGGAGCTGGAAGGACAAAGCTCACTCCGGCTCCTCCTTGTCTACGTGCTCAGGGGCCTCTGCCATTGGACCAGTCTGGGTCCCAATCCTGGCTCCCTCATGTACCAGACTGGGCAAGTTACTTCTCCTCCGTGAGTCTCAGTTTCCTCAGAGGTAAAATGGGAGTTAATACCAGGATTACCTTGCAGGGTCGGGAGGTTAAAACCAGTAATGCGTATCAGGTGCTGGGTGCAGGGCCTGACATATGAGAAGTTCACAGTAACGGTTGCCCATGTCATGGCTGCTCTCGTCCCTTCCTTGGCCTGACAGTAAAATAATTCAAGGAAAAGGGCTAGGCTATGCTCATCTTCAGTAGGGTCCTTGAGCTGGCCCCCAATCAATGGCTTTTCCAGACCAGGCTAGCTTGGGTCGCTGACACAGGGTAAGAGGATTTGGGTCACTGGTGCGAGGAGAGAGGTGTTTTGTGACCTGGCACAGGAATTCCAGTTTCTTATGATATGAAATGAATAGTAGTACCTATGTTACAAGCCCCATAATGAGGTGTGGGACCCAAAGCCCTGGGAGCCCCAGTGCCTGGTGAACCATCAGCCAGAAATATGTGTCCCAGGAATCCAAGGCCAAACTCCTATGTGTGTTCAAGTTCTGTTGATCTCCCAGCTTGCTCCTGGATGTTTGATCAGGAGGTAGAAATTCCAGGAATCTTGGTCCCTCCTTCCCCTTGGCATACTCTTCATCCTCCTCCCTCCCACACCCTTCTCCATCCTCGGGCCTCTGTCCCATTTGGTAGACAAGTGGTTAATTGTCTCTGGGATCCTTTTCCCTTGGGAGCAGCCACATTGGGGCCAGATGTGACTGTTGTAGGCATTAAACACTGGGTCTGACTGAGGCCTTCTGGAGTTGCTTAGGGCAGCCAGAGAGTGAGAGAGGTGAGGGGAGCCTGCCTCAGTTAGAGGCTGTGTGGGAGCCAAGTGTTCAGGCAATGGGGGATGGGAAGCATATTTCCATGGGGGCCACACTCCAGAACGCAGCAGGTCCTGCAGACAGCATAACGTAGCAGAGCTCCAAACAGTGTCAGCCTCTGATTCATGGAGCTGCTAGCTCCTTAACTAACATCTACTGAGTTACCTCCACCTCTCACTGCCATGGTTCCTACCTTCCTCCTGGTCCCCATTATCTCACCCCTGGACTCTTGTTCTCACCTCCTAAAGGATACACCTGATTGGGTGAGCTCTTGAGAATGCTAGAGATAGGATACTTGCTTAAAAGCCTTCCAGGCAGAGTGATTCAACTTTTCTATTGTTTCATTCACCCCCTGGCTGTCGGGTGAAACCTGTGGACTTCTAAGATAAAGTTGTAAACGTGTACAATAAAATGTGCCACATTATAAAGGCAACCAATTATATTAGAACACAATAATCAAAAATGTTTTAAAAATAAAATTTGTGTATAGTAATATAAAGTCAGGTGCCACACGTTGACTTCAATCAAGGATGGACGGCACACACAGCAGTAGTCACATAAGATTGTAATGAGCTGAAACTTTCCTGTTATCTAATGACATCATCACAATGTCAACGCGCAAGGCCTCATACAAATCCTTTCTGCTGCATTGCAATGTGTTAAAATTGCCTACGGCAGTGATTTATCAACCTTTTTCATTTCATGGCACACATAAACTAATTACTAAAATTCTGCGGCGCACCAAGAAATGTATTTTTTGCCAATTTAACAAAAAAATAGGTGTAATTTTTATTCACTCACAGCAGATGGCTATTGTGTTGCTGTTTTCTCTTTTATTATTATTATTTGACCATCTGAGGGAAAGGAATTCGGTGGCCATGACTACACAGTCAGGTATTGGCATGTTTTAAAAATTCTTGCAGCACTCAGGCTGAAAATCACTAACCTATGGTATTCAGTACAGTAACATACTGTAGGTCTGTAGCCTAGAAGATGTAGGGGAACAGAATTTGTCACCCCAAACTATGTTTCTTTGGCATAGGATTATTTTAGGCTGCTTACTTTTTAAAACAGCAGATGTGAGAGAAGCTTGGAAAACTACATTGAAGTTACCCTTGTAAAATATATTTACATTTGTAAGAAAAATCTCCACCCTAGTGAGTAGCTCAGTTGGTTAGAGTGTCCTGTTACCCCAAGGTTGTGGGTTCAATCCCCCAAGGTTGCAGGTTTGATCCCTGGTCAGGGCACATACAAGAAACAACTACTACATCCATAAATGGAACAACAAGACAATGTCTCTCTTTCTCCCTCTTCTTCTTCTCTCTCTCTCTAAAAATCAATTTTTTAAACTTTAAAAAAAAGAAAGAAAAATCTCCATTAGTAAGGGTGTCCTTCTGGTTCCACCCGGAAGAAGAGTGCGACCTCACCCTTCCTTATCTCTAGAAACTCTTATCAAGGGAACAAAGACTTAAATCTGCATAACTATCTATTTAAGAATGTTGAAACCTGTAGAGAATTTTTACGAGTTTATTTGAGTCAAAACTGATGACATTTGCCTGGAAACAAGATCTCAAATGCTTCAGAGAATGACAGTATTGTTTTAACACTTACGTTCGCCTGGTGGCCTGTCCCCTTCCTTTCCACTCACCTTTTTCCTCCTTCTCCTCATCAGCCAGCTCCGCTCAGTGTTTCCACCTCCTGCCTAAGGTGCTCACTGAGTGGTCCGGCGGGAACAACCTTGGTCGGGGGTAAGGGCGAGCTGCTCTCTGAACCAGCAGAACTTGCATACAGAACTTGGTGGACATGTGCATTTTCTGAGGAAGCACTCATAGATACTCATCGTTGTGACCAAAATGAATGAAAAAGGTCAAGATCCATAGAGGTAAAGTGTTAGGGTCTTAATGCCATACTCCTTTCCTGGATTTGAAAAGAGGTCTTAGGGAGAGGGCAATGTTTAATGGAAATTAAATACTCTCAAATGGTGGGATTTCAGGGACCATTGACAGTCTGAGAAAAAGTTCTGGGGGTAGGTCCCATAACACACACCACCCTGTTGTACCCCTCTAGAAGTGACCCAGTCTAAGGAACAGCTTTAGATGACCTTGGAACTGGTCAGTGGGGGCTTCTCTGGTTACTGAGTTGTTTATCCTAGCAGTAGAAATTTTAGATGTTGTCACAAAGTAAGAAAATTCTGATATTATCATGTTCTCTGTGTAAGAGAGAGACCTTGAAAGAGCAATACAGATCTGCCTGAAATCTCCAAATACAAATAATTCAGAATCAGTGCTTGAGCTCTGCTCTCACCCCCCATGGATATGATTCTCTACAGCTGAACTGACTCTCAGAGCAAAGGACATGTAGCCTTGGTGTTAAGGGGAACGGAAGCCCTGCTAAGACAACGCTTATGTGATTCAACTATTATTACCCGTGACTTAGCCACATTGCTCTCCTCAATGCCTGACTAATCTTTGTGACTTCAAATGTCTTACATTGAGTTAACAAGTTCAATTTTTACTACTGCTTGTGAGTTTTTAAATATATAAATGATTATTCATAAACTTGATGCCAGTTTACAAAATTTAGCATAGCAATTTTTTGTGCATTTTTTACCTTAAATCTTACACAATACATAAAATCTACCACCTTTTTACGTGGACAGCATGGTAATGTTAACTATATGCTCCTCATTGTGCAACAAATCTCTTCGTTACTGAACTGAAACTTGATCCTCATTGAACAACCTTTTTACCCCCTCCCTTCATCCCCAGGCCATTACTCTTTCTCTTTCTAAGAGCCTCACTTACACAAACCAAGGTGGTATGGCCTATGTCGATGTAAGAACAATTTTTATGAGTTTATTTGAGCCAAAATTGACAGTTTTGCCGTTTCTTTTATACATTTGGAATTAAGGAGGGACCAGAAGGAAGATTATATTAAGAGAGAAGGTAAGAGGTCTCTATGTTTGGATTAAAAGGTACAAGATTAGGGGCTCCCTTGAGTGTGGTTAAATTTCCCAGGGGGTTAAAAAGTAGGCACAAGATGTTAACCTAGATGTACAAGAACAATGGACTTTGCTTAAAACAAAGATAAGCTTTTTATTTTTAAAAAAGATTTTAAATCTTTGCTTTTAGGGAGAGGGGAGGGGAGGGAGAAAAAGAGGGAAACATCAGTTGCATGTCCCACATGCCCCAGTGTCAACGGTGGGCACAGGTATCCGGGTTCTTGGTAATTGAGGACAAAGAATTGAATCGAACACACAGAGTTTATAGCATAAAGGAAGAGAGAAGATTTATTAAGTGATAGTACACTCCACAGAACATGGGAGCGGGCCAGCTCTGAGCAGAGATTGATCTTGTGGGCTGGAGGGATTCTATTTTTATAGGGCGGAAGCTTCCTGGCTACTTTTTGGTGGGCTTCTATTGGCATGTACAAGTAGTTGCATTTCAAAGCTACTGTGCATGTGGTCTCCCAAGATTCTTCTTGATTGGCTACTGGAGAAGGAGGTCCCACAATGTTAATTTATTATAATGCTATTATAATGAAGCAGGGGTCCTGTAGCATCTTCTGCACAGGTGTGATCTTGAGTCACCATGATTCAGCACTTTTCCAGAAAGCAGGAACAACTGGTCTTAAAGGGTCTTTGTCTTGTATGGATGTCCTTTATCCTAGCCCTGGGGTACCTCTGGAGTTTCCTCCTTCCTGACTATCTCCCGCCTCACCAACCCAGCCCAGGACCGCCCACAACCCAGGCATGTGCCCTGACCAAGAACCAAAAGGTGCCCTGACTGGTGACCTTTTGCTTCTCAGACGATGCCCAGCCGACGGAGCCACACAGGTCGGGGCAAAGATAAGCTTTTTGGTAAAGAAGTTACAGGGCTGGGATGTGACTACCCACCACTACTTGCTCAGTTACGAATTTATAATCAGATCACCCTGTAAGGTTACTTTCCACAGAACCGTTCCCGCTCTGTTTTTGTTTCTGTTTCTGTTTTGTCCACAAGAGCTAGAAAGCTTTTTTTTTTCTTTTTAAGGAATGAAGGTTTTCAAGTGATTGTGCTATTGAATTGCTTTATGCTCTTAATGAATCTTTATATGCCTCCTTAGGTGAGGTGGGAAATTTCAGAGAGGGACTATTACCCTTGAAATTCCTAAACAATATAAACAGATAAAACAATAAGTGTATTAGCATTATGAAAGCATTATCAAGTGTTTCTTTTCTGAGACGATACTCCCTTCACCTTATTGAAAGGAGGAAGTAACAAAGGTGGGGAGGATCTTTTTGTGCACAGAATTTAGGAGCATGACCTTGAGGAGAACAACCAATCTGCTCTGCCAGTGCCTCAGTGTTAACCCAGGTAAGCCTAGTGACCTGTTGCTGTCAAGGTGAAACTCAACTCAAAGCCCATTGCCTTTCAAAAGATGGCACACTGAAATGATTATCAGCCACAAGCTGATAAATAAGCCTTTATTGAAATGCCTTTATTTATCAGCTGTGCACCCTGTGCCCCTCCCCCCACACCTACTTTTTCCTTTCCTAATCTTGAGGATCAAGTTGTCTAGACATTCATTAGTTTCAGTACAGATTATATTTCTAAAAGCCCCTGCTGGCTGCTGTGCAGAGAAGGGGTTTGACTCCTGGTCTCCATCGGAAATTGCTGATCCAAATGTGTGGAAGGGGCCAGGAAGGGTGGGGGAGGGGGAGGAAAAACACCTTCAGTATGGACGGGGACAAAGGAGACAGAGGCAGGAGCAGGGAGAATGGAGAGCTGGGTTAAGAGTTTGGAAATACAGGGAGATAAGGAGGTGGCAACAGAAGGAGAGGGTGAGGGGAGAGTGAGCATGACATTGAGAGGATTGGAAAGAGAAAGGGGTTGGGAAATGAAGAAATAGGCAAAGTGGGAAGACAAAGTAGCAATTATAAAAACTTAGAGTAAAAACCACTTCATCTTAAACTATGCTACCATGGTTTTTGTGAGACAGTGAAACTGGAATAGGAAGAGGCCCTTTATTTTCTTAGGAAGAGAACACAGTCCGGAGGTGGGAGAGGCACGGGACAGAACTTTCCAAACAAAGACAGAGCCTGTGGCCTCTCAAACTGTCCACCCCACGCTGGGTGAACTGTTCACACCACAGTCCCCGACTTTCTCCACCCAGAGAGGGGGAACCAAGACAAACGCCTGGTCTCTGGAAGGGCTGCAGACTGGCGAGTGGGGCCGTCAAGTTTGGTGCAGGCTGGGTAGGAGGCTGGCAGGGTGGGAGGGCTGTGTCCGGGGTGGGGGTGCCTGACTGCGAAGGCTCCCTCACATCCAAAGGGAGCTACCCCAACACTTCACTGAGGCCTCAGGTAGAGGGGAATCAGTAAACTTGGGGCTTCTCAGCTTCCTACTCAAGCCTTCTGGGACACACACCATGCCATTGAGGAGAGATGGAAACATATTCAATTTTCAGGCCTGCATCCCCTGCACCTCTGCTCCAGCCCAATTTGGAGATCCCACGGATACCTTCCCTTCCTACCCCTCAAGTAAAAACTGGCCTAACTCTTGACACCCGAGAAAAGACCACCTATTTCCCCCATAGGGAAAAAAGGCCTTGGCCAGGGAGCAGTGAGTGGACTTGACCTACTTATTGCTACAACTGTCCCCACACAGACCAGAGAGGGTCAGGGTCACACCTGGGTGTAGAGTACGGAAGGCGTGTGTCTCCAACTTCTGGGTGTTGCTGGTTCAGAGAGTCTGGACACACAAATGCATCCCAGCACCAGCTTCCTCACTGCAAAGTGGGTATAATGACAAATCCTGCTTATGACGCTTGCGGGGAATGTAGCACTACTTGTCTGGGAACTGTGGCTTCCCGACAGTAACTGCTAGCAAGGTGAGTGACAATATCATAGGCAGGCATGTTTTTGTTGTTTAATAAATTTGGTTAATTTTATATTGAGATGTGGGGGAGCTTTGCCCGCAGAGCTCCCCTGTCTGCCACGGATGAGAATAAGTCTACCAAGACATGATCTGCTGGGGGAGGAAAGGTGGCCAATCTCTCGAAGGAGAAGGACCAAGAGCCTTTTCCTCAATCGCTTTTATTGGGTTGGTTTACACAGGAAGTCAGGTAAAGCTCATTACTCATTGCTGGGAAGTAAGAATCAAATAACAAGGAACTCTGAGGGCCTATTCAGAGTCAGGGTCAGATAGCTAAAGAGCTGTAAAAACTTTAAGGAACAAACTTACTTCTTCCTTGGACCCTTCTCATTCAATTGAGAGCATTCTAAACAAAGCAGGTTTCACAGGATTTTACAAATTCTTTCTTAGGCCTGACCACCCGGGAACCTACCCTTTCCAGCACAGGGCTGCACCACCCTCTGTCATTGTTTCAGGCTTAGTTGGAGCAAGGGAAGTAAGGCAGCCAAGAGATTAGGAGATTTTCTCATAGATGGAATGAGGACTCAGGCTTTGCCAAAGCTGAGGGGCGAGGGTCCAACACCCCCTTTTGCTGTAGCCCCCAAAGTCCTTTCTTGGGGGCCCCCACATGATCGTGCCTGTCTTAGGTCGTTCCCCTCTTGGGGAATCTTACCCGTCATTGGCTAACTGACCAAGCACTGGGGTCCAGGCAGGGTGACGTAAAAGGAACAGAAGTGGCGCTTCTGCCAAGGAGATAAGCTTTTGTCTCCTCGGTGGCTTACGGTTCCAAGGTCGTTCCCTCAGCCTCAGCCTTGGCGGGGGTTACAGCTTCTGAAACCAGGGAGAGTGGTTCCCAACATTGAGATATTATCAACATATAACATTATATTAGTTTCAAGTATACAAGATAATGATTTGATACTTGTATGTATTGTGACATGCACAACACAGTAAGTCTAGTTAACCTCTATCACCATACGTAGTTGCAATTTTTTTCTTGTGATGGACACTTTTATAACTTAGTCTTTTAGCAACTTTCAAACATGAGATAGAGTATTATTAAATAAGCCACCATACTGCACATTACATCCTCAAGGCTAATTTATTGTACTTTATAGCTGGGACTTTGTACCTTTTGATTCTCTTCACCGATTTCATACATCCCCACCCCCACACCTTGCCTCCAGCAACTACCAGTCTCTGTACCTGATACCTTGCTTTTTGTTGTTGCTGTTGTTTTCATTCCACTTCCAAGTGAGATCACATGGTCTTTCCCTGTCTGATTTATTTCACTTAGCACAATGTCCTCGAGGTCCATGCACGATGTTGCAAATGGCAAGATTTCATTCTCTTTTATGACTGAACAGTATGCCATTATGTAGATGTACACTACGTTTTGTTTATCCATTCATCCATGGATGGGCACTTAGGCTGTTTTTATATTTGGCTATTTTAAGTGTTGCTGCAGTGAACATGGGGGTGCATATATTTTCTACAATAGTTAGTGGTTTTGGTTTTCTTCAGATAAATACCCAGCAGAGGGATTGCTGGATTATATGATGGTTCTATTTTTAATCTGTTCAGGAACCACCATTCTGTTTCCATAGTGGATGCGCCAATTCACACTCCTGCCAGCAGTGCACAAGGGTTCCCTTTCCTCCACGTTTTCTCCCATACTCGTTACTTCTTATCTTTTTGATAATAGTCATCTGACAGGTATGAGATGATAGCTCATTGTGGTTCTAATTTGCATTTCCCTCATAATTAGTGACGTTGAGCATCTTTTCATGTATCTGCTGGCCATCTGTGTGTCTTCTTTGGGAAAAGGTCTATTCCGATCCTTCGCCCATTTGTTAATTAATTTGTTCTGTTTTGCTATTGAGTTGCATGAGTTCTTTATGTATTTCAGATATTCATCCCTTACCAAACACATGATTTGCAAACATGTTCTCCCATTCCGCAGGTTGCCTTTTCATTTTGTTGATGGTTTCCTTTGTTGTGCAGAAGTCTTTTGGTTTGATGTGGTTCCGCTTGTTTATTTTTGCTTTCGTTGCTTTGACTTTTAAAGTCTGAGCCAAAAAAATCACTGCCAAGACCCCAAAATTGATTCAAGAAACTTACTATGTCTTCTTCTAGGAGTTTCATGGTTTCAGGCCTTACATTCAAGTCTTTTACCCATTTCAGCTTAATTTTTGTGTATGGTGTAAGATAATAGTCTAGTTTCATAATTTTGCATGCCATTGTCCAGTTTCCTCAATGCCATTTTATGAAGAAACTGTCCTTTCCTTCATCATATATTCTTAGTTCCTTTGTTGTTAATTTATTTCTAGGCCCTATTTTATTTTATTGATCCATGGGTTTGTTCTCATTAAATAAAAATACTATACTGTTTTCATTACTGTAGCTTTGTAATGTAGTTTAAAATAGGGGATTTTTTTTGATGCCTCTAGCTTTTTTCTCTTTTCTCTAGATTGCTTTGGCTATTCTGGATTTTTTTGTAGCTCCATATAAATTTGAGATTGTTTGTTACATATCTTTGAAAAATGCTATTGGATTGGCTGGGGTGAGGGGAAGTGGTGGAGGGGAAATGTAGACAAGTGTAATTGAACAACAAGAAACTAATTTTAAAAAGAAAAGAAAAATGCTATTGGAATTTTGATAGAGATTGCACTGAATTTGTAGATTGCTTTGGTCAGATGGACATTTTAATAATATTACTTCTTCCTATCCATGACCACAGAATATCTTTTTATTAATTTGTGTTTTCTTTGATTTCTTTTAATCAATATCTTATAGTTTTCAGTGCATAGGTCTTTCACCTCCTTGGTTAAATTCATTACTAGGTATTTTATTTTACTTTTTGATGCTATTATAAATGATACTGTTCTCTTAATTCCTCTTCCTGATACTCCATTTGTAGTATATTGAAGTGCAATTTATTTCTGTATATTGATTTTATATCCTATAACTTTACTGAATTTGTTGATTAGCTCTGTTTCTAGATATAGTCTTTTTATGTAAAAATTTTATTTATTTATTTTTAGACAGAGGGGAAGGGAGGGAGAGAGGGAGAGAAACATTAATGTGTGGTTGCCTCTTTTGCACCCCCAACTGGGGACCTGGCCTGTAGCCCAGGCAAGGGCCCAGATGGGGAATAGAACTGGCCACCCTTTGTTTCGCAGGCCAGCGCTCAATCCACTGAGCCACACCTGCCAGGCCTTGATGGAGTCTTTAGTAGTGTTTCTGCACATGCTATCATGTCATCTATAAATAGTGACAGTTTTACTTCTTCCTCTCCAATTTCTATGCTATTTATTTATTTATTCATTCATTCATTCATTCTTGTACAATTGCTCTGGCTATAACGTCCCCTGGATGTGTGTTTTTTATTATTATTTACTTTTTCATTGCTCAAATGTTTAATAAGCGTATACTATGTAAAAGGCCCCGGGAATATATCATTGAACAATCCAGACTCCCCACCTACAATCTGTCATTTTAGTGTTGTAGAGTATATTAGAGTTATATAGTATATTTGAAAAAATTTAGTACCAGGAAGAAAATATGGCTAATAAGGGGGATCAAGAGTGCGTGTGTGTGGGGGGGGGCGTTGCAATTTTAAATGGGTCTGGGAGTATCAAAGAGGTGAGTTCTCCTGAAGCTAACAATGTGTGTTTAGTGGGGGTGGGGTAAGGGAGGGGTCTCGCACAGTGCTACCTAGACTGATCCTTCCCCCTGGGGGTCTCGCGCTAGAGCAGGCGAGACTGGGCCAGAGTGAGAAGTCACACCATTGTGGCCAGCTGGGTTAATGCTTGCTGTCCTGGTTCTCTACAATTTCTCCAGTCCCTTTCTGACCCCCTTTCCCCAGGCTTATCATTATTGGAAGGTGTGTGAGACAGAGAGACTGAGAATCAAGTTTTCCTGGCAGAAACATCAGTAAATGAAAACCGACTTACAATGAAATTAACACATTATTCCAGTCATTATCCCAGTCATTAACGCGTTAATTTTATTTAATACACTAGTACTAGCACCAAATTCGAGTTCCAGAGACCACAACCGCTCAGGCTTTCAGCACCCGGCACCAGGCACCGGCACGAGGGAAACGATAGGAGCGTTGAAGCTCAACCCAGCTGACTGCGTGGGGCGTGGTCTGCGCGGGGGCGGGGCTGGCGAGGGGCCGGCCCGGTCGGCCCCTCCCCCACGGGGGGGCATGGCGCGGGCGGGCGGTGTGCGCTCGGGAGCTGATTAAAGAGGCGCGCGGAGGCGGGCGCTTTGCTTACTGCTGTGGCTCTCCTAGGGTGGCCCACGTGTCTCCCAGAGTCTGGCCCTGAGTTCCCCCAGCTGCTTTCGCCACTGTAATCCAGGGCGACCCCTATCCCCTAGGTGTGTGCTCATCCCCGGCCCTCGTGAGCAGGGCCACGCACGGTTCCCAGCGCTCAGGGGGCCAACTTGGAGAAGCAACTTGTTCGGAGAACCTCGTCCGGGGTACGGAGCACTGCGCATGCGGAGCTCCAAATTCAAACAGCTGTTTCCAGAGGCTGGAGGGCCGGTGGACCCGGAGCCACTGGGTCTAGGGGACGCTTTCTTAAGGAGGCGGCCTCTCGAGAGCCATGGTGGACCGGGGCCCTTTGCTCACCTCGGCCATCATCTTCTACCTGGCCATCGGTGCGGCGATCTTCGAGGTGCTGGAGGAGCCGCACTGGAAAGAGTCTAAGAAAAACTACTATACACAGAAATTGCATCTACTCAAGGAGTTCCCGTGTCTAGGCCAGGAGGGACTGGACAAGATCCTGCAGGTGAGGCGTCGCTTTACCCGTATGAACGCCTGAAGCTGGCTGCAGGTTTAGGAGTGATGAAGGGCACCCCTCACAGCTTTGGATGACCCTCAGTTCCTGTGGGTTGGTCTGGGAGTGATAGGAGAGAATGTCTCACCATGGATCTGGCTGCTGGTATCTTTCGTTTACCCGTGGACACAGGAGTCACCCACGCGCGGAGGCTCTTTGGAAGCCAGTTTGTCCAGAGAGAAGAATTTAGGGTTGACCTCCGGGCGAACCGGGCCCTGCAGTGCCTCGGTGTGGGTACCGCCCTCCTTGGAGGAAGGCTGTGGGGCGGATTAAGGCGTTTATCTTTCCTTGGAGACGCTCCTGGAGTTCGGGAGCCGAGCGAGGTGTCAGACACCTCCCATCTCCGGGGCCAGTGCCGCTCCCGCACGGCTTCTCTTCAGGGATGTGAGCCCGGCAGAGTTTCGGGCGGGTCCTCAGAACCTGCCTAAGCAAAGATCCCCTTCTCCCCGTAGGGCTGAGGAGTCGGGTAAGGGGCTCTGCCGGGCCTGAGCCCCTAGGATGGGGGCTGGTAACTGGAATGCTGGAGATGCGCTCAGGCTTCCGGGAGAGCTTATCTGTTTATCAGGGAAGGCTAACTCCAAGGGCTTGGAATTAACTTTGGAAAGTAGTAGGTTGAACAAAAGAACAAAACCCAAAGAGTTCATTGGGGTGGGTGGAAAGAGGCTGTGCAGAATGGGAGGTGGTGGGGAGAGTTTCTCACCCATGTTAGCATTGGGAGTTTCTTCTGGTTCATAAGCCCTATGGATGGCATTGACCTCAGTGGGATAAACCGACCTTTCACTGGGAATAGAGGCCCTCTACCCCAGATTCTTGAAGGCTCTTAGCTTCAACCATTCGCCCTTGGCCTGCACTAATGGCATCCCTCCAGTGAAATGACCAGGACCAGAGTAAGATCCGGTGAGGGCTCTAGATTGTGAGGTGGAATAGGGGTGGTTGATCTAAGATGTTACATTTCTCTTGGGGTGAAAGATGCCATAAAGGAGGTTTGTTGAGGAACAGCATTTAATCTACAGCAGTCCTCCAAAAAGTTATGGCTGTCTGGTTGTCTCATTTTTCTGGCCTTGATTTCCCCATCTATAAAATGGAAATGAACCAGTCCTTGTCCATCTTTCCTGCCCTGAACTGTTGGATGGTTGAAGCTTTGGGGCTTCTTGTGTTTCCCTTTTTGTCCCCACGTCATTAAACATTCACAAGTGAGCATGTTGCTGCCTCCTGGCAGCTGGGCAAGTAGACTTGTTCTCTCAGGGGCCACTGGAAAGGGGCAGGCCCCGGCCAGCAGGTTGGGTGTTTGATTTCAGTGGGGAGGGTTCTCAGGGTGGGGGCTGGTGGGATGTGAGGTTGGTAAGGAGGATGAACTTCAGAAGGTGGGCTGGCTTGTGATGGCAGGAGTTCTGGGGTGACTCGGGTTCCTTTGGCTGGGTATCTGCCCTGTGTGCATGTGTTGGGGAGGGGTCACTTTATAATTTCCCTTGAGGAAACAATTCTTCTGGACAACGAGCTGTTGTTTAGTTTCTTCCAGGGCTTTGTTTAGAGGGGAAGAAGTGAGGCGAGTATGATAAAGAATCGAGCTGCCCTCGAAGTTTCCCTCTTCGCTGCTCCTCCACCAACCACTGCAGGGGAAGGAAGGAAAGAATTCAAGGCTGAATGTGGGAAAATAAACTTCAAAACACGAGGAGAAGGGAAAAGGGGGGTCGGGGTGAGGCAGCCTGGTGCAGCTGGTGGTAGGAGCTTTGGGGGTTAGACAGCTTTCTTAAGGTGTTTGAGCAGACAAAATGTCTCTTATTTTGAGGTCCTGTTAGATCCCATCCCCCAAGCAAGCAGGTAACTTTTAGAAAACGGATTTGGGCATTTGGCCAGCATGATTTAGAGATGATTATGGATAGCCCTGTCCCCATCCTCAGCCAGAAACTCTCAAATCATCTCCAAATGGTTGAGTCTCTTCTCTTCATAGGAAAAACCCAAGAAATGAAAACCAGTGGAAGGAAGCATTTTGTTAACAGCGTTACTTTTAGTCTCCAGAAGTCTTCTGGGGCTCGGCTTTCCGATGCCACTTTGGGCATTGCCTCGGGCCAGAAATTGGTTTAAGGGAAAATGAAAACTCAAAAATCTTTCCATTTGGGTTGTTTGGGCATTTTCCACCTGAACTTCTGAATCACCGTTGTAATTCTAAAGAAGTCCCTTGCTAGGAATTCCTGGGGTGGGGGCAGGCTCCTGGGAAGGGTTGTTGGAAGGGTGTGGGGGTAGTGCAGTCTAGGTTGGGGTTTTTCTCACTGGAAACTTTGCTTTCAGATTTGTGAGAAAGGGAGTTTACACACCTTTCTTTAGATCTTTGGAAATAGGCCCTGAGTTGTCAGGTGCTTCCTCCCCGTTCAAGCTGTGGTTGAAATGAGGCAGAGGTTGACTTTCGTATGCTGTGTGCGCCCCACCAGCCTTGTACCACGTGGTTGCCCTCCTTCCTGCCTTCAGAATCACTTTGAATCCTTTGTCGTGACCCTTGTTCCACCAGGGTTTGGGTGACCCTGTCCACCAGCCTCTTCCTAAATTGCAGGGGCTCCCGTGAGGAGAGTTAGCGTGGACTGATCCCCTTAATGTTGGGCATTGTGGGCAGTATCTGCATTTTGTGAGAGAGGGTACAACCTGATTTTGCCATCTGGCTTGGCCATTTACTCATCAAGCCACTTAAATTTCTCATCTGCAAAATGACGGTCTGGTGAGGGTCAAATAGGAGCAGCATTCAGCCAAATGTGTATAGATGTAACTTAGGAGACCAACCTGTCATTTGCACTTGTAGTACACACATTGATCAAGGCAACTGGCCAAGTGCTTTACCTGTATTAGTTCAGGTACTCCTTACAGCCCCCTTACCTATTTAGATAAGGACGCCGAAGGTCAAGGAAATTAGAGTGGCTTTGGTGACACATCAAGAAAGTATGGCCTGGGGTGGGGACCAGCTGCCTGCCTCCTCACACACCCCTGCCCTTCCTCTTGGGCATGTGAAACTGTTCAGCGGTTGGTCTGTAAGTGAGTTTAGTAAATTGGTTCAGCTGGACTCTGGTCTGCTGGGAAATCCTATTTTCCATTCCCCCAAGAACAGGCTTCTGCATGCAGACTCCTCTACGCTGTGCCTGGCTGTGCTGCCACCTCCTCCGTTAATGAAGTAGGCGTCAGTCCGCTGAACCCCACTCCTGAAAGCACAAAAATGCAGAGGATTGGGGTAAAGGGGGAGAATGAGTCTTTCTCGGATGTCACCTCTGATATGCAGTGATCATAAACAGGAAGGATTTGAGAGCTCACCAACCACCAGGGCTTCCATTAAGCACTTCACATACATTCTTATTTTCATCTAATCGTGGTGACCAACCCCAGTTATAGATGAGGATGAGGCTCGAAAAAAATGATATCATATTGCCAGTCTCATAGTGCAGAGTCAGGTTTCAAATCTAAGTGTGTTGTATTCCAAAGTACATGGAAATTAGTCAACAAGCATTTATTAAGCACCCACTATGTGTCAGACACTGAGCAAGGTGCTGGAAGTGCAAAGGTGAATTAAGACACAGCCCAGATCTGGCTGGCTGCTAGAGATAAGAATGAATAAACCTACCTTGACACAATGGTTTGTGAGGGCCCCACCGAGGTGTTCATGAGGGACTCTTACTGAGCACCCCCAAGTCCAGCCTGAGGGGTCAGGGAGGGCTTCCAGGAGGAGGTGACCTCAAGCCAGAGCAGGGTCTCGGAATTAGAAGGGTTTAGCAGGGGAAAGAGGATGGGGTATTGCTTTGTGCTGTGGTTCTTGAGATGCCCAAGTCTCATGGGGGTGTGGTAAGTAAGGGGTCACCCCAGGCCCTGCCCTCCACTGGGGCACCCCATCCCTAACTCCGGCTTTTCCGAGACTGCTCACATAGATGACCAGTTCCCAGGAGCTTCTTGGCTGTTGCTGACCTCCTTACTGCCTAAGCTGCAAACTGTGTTATCCTATTGGGAGGTTTTTTCTCCCTTTTACTTTTCTGGACCCCTACCTACTCTACACAGGCTCTAGTTCAATAGTGAGGCTCCTTCCAATTTTGAGGTCCTCATGTGCTGTTAACACTAATCTTCCTCCTAAACTATGAAAAATACAGCCATGTAGTAAAATTACATCTGACCAAAATGCTCAGAATGGGGCACATTCACTGAATTTTTTGGAGAATCGAGGGTTAACATGAAAACCTCTTTTGTGTCCAGCCGTGTCAGAAATTGTAAAAGTGCACTGGTCCATTTAAATGCCTTTGTAAGCAAAGGGAGCACAATAGATCTTTTGATTGTCCAGAATCATGGAGGCCCCCACGTCATTAGTTCACATTTGAACTCTCACCTTCTAGGAATGGAGAAATGGAAAGCAGAGAAGTGGGTTTGAGAGAGGAAATGGAAGAAAAGGGTCCCTTCCCAAAGGCTTTTCCCCCACCCCCAAATTAATGTTTTGCTCAAAGTCCAGGCAGCGCCTCCTAATTTTTTTCTCTTTTTCAGATTGATAAATGTGCCTTGGTTAACTGCTCTGGTTAGAGTTTTAACAGTGAAGTGAATTTTTATTGAATGATTTCGAGAATTTTACTAGAGCCCTCAGGACAGTTACAGATGGCGTGCTAATAGAGACGTACTGAGGGTAGAAATTAGCAAGTGTTGAAATGTTCTGGAGGGGGGCTTCTATTGTGGGGGTGGGGGTGGTGAAAGGGAGGTGATGACTGCTGCTTCTAAGTATTTTCCTGGGGTTTTGCCATATTTATAGTCTGTCCTATAAAAGAAACAGAATCTTCCAGTTTTGAATGCTGTGCTTGGCTGGCTCTGACCTCAGGCCATGGGCTTTCATCTTGAACTTGGCTGTTGGCTGTTAGATCAGGCTCAGCCTCAGAACTCTATGTGTGTGTTTTGGAGGGGGCGGGAGGAGCAGGAAAGTACAAGGTTTGGGGGAGCAGAGGAGCCATGCTCCTGAGAATGGTACTCCCAAGACAGTCTTTGTACAACTTGAGAAGTTAGATCTAAGTGGTGCTACTGGCCGGAACCGGGTGACACAGAGAGGCCAGGTGAGGTGGGTGACTAGGAAAACACTTGAAATAGATTTATCTCCCTCTTTTTGGTGTTCCTTTTGGGGAGTGGAGAAGGTAGGGGACAGTCTCAGAGATTCCGGGGAGCATCCCTCTGGATCAGTCCAGTGCTGTGGCCTTGGCCTGCCTCCACGGGGCAGAGAGATAAGGGTCGGATAAGGAAGCTCTCCGGGTTTAGCCAAGGAATTTGTGCTTTCCAAATTTTTGCAATTTTCAAGTCAGGGAGTGAACAGCATTTTAGAAAGTTTCTCTTCACAGCCGTTTGTAACTTAAAAGAAGTGGAATATTCTCCTGTAAACTAACGGTCTGTCTCTGGGTTGTTCCCTTCACCCCATGAATGTTATGATAAGGATACTTCCTCCCTTTTCTCCTTCTGATGTGATAGAGTATCAAAGCCCACAGAGCTCAGAGTACCCCCACCCCCACCAGAGAGCCCGCCCATGCTCTGTCATATCCCAGCTTTCAGTTAAGATACTGCTCTCTTTCTTCCCTGAGCCCCTTGGGAGGTCTGGGTCCTTCTCCCTGCCAAAGACATCCCCCATTTGATGTGACCCTCCAGACTATGCCTTAGTTGCACCTTTGTGTAAACATGGGGCAGTATAGTCCAGCTCTGTGCAGCTGCCTGAGGCCTCTAGGCTTTTTATGAGCAGTTAATCTGATCCTTGAACTTCAGAGACCTGGGCAACGTTAAGGAATCACAGAGGAGTCCCTTGCTGCCAGCTGTTATTTCTGTGTTTGCCGAAGCCTCAGAATCCAGACGTGGCTCCAGCCCCCAGGAGCTCAGTCTAGCTGGGGAGAGAAACAGGGCCCTGGTGGTGAAATGAGGGGAAATACGGTCCTGGTGCTGAGTGATGGTTTACAGATGGTTGGGGTTGGAGAGACGGACTCAGGTCAAAGGGCCTTGGAGAATTCAGTTCCTGTTTCCTGAGGCCTGTAGAACCTCTCAGCCTGCAGGGGATCTGGCCCTAAACAAAGCATAACCCCTGCCCTCAGGGAGCACCAGATCTAGAGAAAGAAAGGTAAGGAGCTGTTACCTGGTGGACATTGGTAAGTGTACTGGAAGTCCCGAGTGTGTGCCATTGAGAGGTTCATTTCTGCTCTGGAACTTAGAGAAGGGGACTTTGAGGCAGGCGGGCAGGATAACCAGCCCCTGTGAGCGTTCTGCTCAGTACTTGCTATGTGCCAGGCATTGAGCTGGTGCTTTACCTGTGTCTCAGTGAACCAGTCGTGTGGGTCCACTGTTATTATCGTGCCTGTTGTATTGGAAACCATAGGCCAGAGCATTTGCTGGGGTCTACACAGCTAGCTAAGGCTGAGATTCACCATGCCTTGCTGACTTCAGAGGACCACGAGTGGAGGTAGAGCCCAGGGGTGTGGAGAGACGAGTGTGGGTGGTTATGCCAGCTAACAGTTCCCGAGCACTTGCTTGGCTTGCATATGCTGTGTGGACTGTTTCGTGCACCATCTCATAAATCCTTGCTGCAGCCCTCTGCAGTAGGTACTCTTGCTGGAACTTCCTCATGGGGGAGCAACAGAGTGGACCGTAAGTCACGGACCAGAATGGACCAGAGGTTCCATAAGTCAATCAAGGCCATACCACTCAGAAGTGGAAGAACGGGGATTTGAACCCAGGGCCCACACTGAACCATTTTGCTTTACGTGAAACCACAGTGAAGGTGGGAAAAACAAGGAGCAAAGGCCTACAGGTGGGAAATGCAGGAAGGCTTGAGTGGGGTCTTCAGAGCAATGGGATGACTTTCAGGAGGCTTACTCAACTGTGTGACTTGAGCAAGTCACCTCCTCATCTGTGAAATGGGATGATAGTACAGGAGCACCCACATGGCTGCAGAATCCACGTAAACACAGTCAGAGTGCCTGGTACATGCGACAGGTAACTGGCCATGTTTCAGCTGCTGTTCCTGCACTCAATCTCTCGGGGGCGGGGTGGGGGGCATTCCCTACATGCTTCAGGCCCCATCATGGACGGAGCTCCCAACCTGCATGCAGGTGGAAGCACAGATGATAAAATGCACCAAATTCCTCCATTCTCCATTTTCTGCAGATTTACCCACAACCTTCTTCTCTAAAGGGTTCATGGTCACCACCTTAAATTATGGAAGGTTTACTTCCTTTTCTTTCAGCATAGCCCTGCTCCCTGCTCTGGAGAAAAGAGGAAAGGCTTCCCCTGCTCAGTCCTGGCTTGTCCCAGGCCTTGGTTAAACCTTTTCCCTTCTGGAGGATTCTCGTGTCTGATGGTCTCATGGGTGACCTCCCTGGAAGTGGCCACGTGAGATCTGGGGTCAAAGCTGTACCCTCCTTGGAGGCAGACACCACCCACTTCCCCTCTCAGAGGGTCCTTGGTAGCCAGGACTCTTTGATTGGCTTGAAATGTATATTCTCTTTTTCCTTTCCTCTCTGTAAATATTTGGGTTTCCTGCCTAAATATCTAGGGAGGACTGTGTACTTCTGGCTGTTGTCACCTCCCATGGCCCACTGTAATCTTGCTGTAGCTGCTCATCCGGTCCCCTTGATGGGGGAGAGCTTGCCCCAAAGTCTAGGAGAGAAGCCCAGTCGAGCCCCTCCCTTTATCTGAGCAGCCTGGTGCTCGTGTCTGAATCACTGTGTAGAGAATAGTTCCGATTATTCCCACAGTACCGGGCTGTGCTGTGTGACCCAAGTGAGATCTCACCCCTCTGTTCTCCACTTTCCTCAAGTAAATTCATCAATTCTTTCGAGAGGGCACGGAGTGCTTGTTAATGGTTGGGGCCACAGCTTCCCACCTTGGCCCTGGGTTCCCAGGCCCAGCCCACAAGACATGCTCCGTATGTGTATGAGTTTTAGGCAACCACTGACTTGCTCAGAACATGTCTTTTGAGCCTGAGTGCCCAGCATTGTGCCTGGCTGTGTCGGGGACGCAGAGAGCCCTGTGGACCTCTGGGTTAGAAGTCCAGTCAGGAGGCGAGGAGCCTCTTATAAGATAAGATGGTTACCTGGGTAAATTGAGCCAGGCCCAGACTGTGGCCCTGAATCCTGGAGAGGTGAGGGGACGCGCCATTATCAGAATTTACTCCCACCAGGAGGTGGGGCCATGTTTCCTAGTGGTTAAGGACAGGCCTCCACGTCACCCCTGAGCACGTGCCTTCATCGGAATCCCCTTGGGAGTGATAACAGCCGAAACTGCAAGTAAAGCTCACTCAGTTCCCAGTTAACCTTTAAGACCAGCTCAATGTTATCTTCTGTTGCAAGAATTTTACTGAACAGACTGCCCTCTCCCTCCCTGGGTCTGTTTCTCTCCAGGAATCCCCTTCTCTGCTCCGGCTATCCCTTGTTTCATGAACTTTTCCTAAACTCTTACCACTGGGATTAACAAGGCGGTCCGCATGAGCACGCTTAGCAGGTGTGTCCCTGCAGGGTTAGGTGCAGGATGGTTGCCGTGCTTTCTGCTTTCAAGGAACTCGAGACAGCAAATAGTCAGTCCTCCATTCAGCAGATGCTTATGTCGCACACACATCACACAAACATCATGCGCGCGTGCTATGTGCCCAGACCCATTTGAGACCTGCTGCAAAGAGAAAGTTTCATCCCTGACTTCTGGAGAATGTCTCCAGGCCACAGACTGCAGAAAACAAGAAGTCAAGTGATATGGCAGGGGGACGGAGCGGGGGGTGGACAGTGCCCCTCTGCCTTGCTCCTTCTTTGTGGAAACTTGTTTGATCTTCAGAGCCTCCTGAAGAGGAGGAGCAGGAGGAAGCCTGGGCTGTCTGCATGGGAAAAGGGCATGTCCCTAGCGTATCTCCTTTGGCATGACTGGAGCCTGCACTGGGCCTTTTCTGCCCCGTGGCCCACCCACCCCACAGGGCACCCCTTCCAACAGCTGACCGAGGGTGCTGGACCCAGGGGAGGGCTCTGCATACCCATCATCTCAGGTACCTTCCTGTGACCTCTGTGAGGTCTGGCAGTGAAATGCCTTCCCATTTGCCAGATGGAAAAATCCAGGCCTGGTGAGGAGCTTGGGATAGACTGTCTCTAGAACCAAACTCAAGTTAAACTTAGCCCACATGCCTAGTCCAGAGCCTTTCTTCGTGGAGTCGCTTATCACCCCGCCTCTAGTCCTTTTTTAAATGACCCTTAAGTCAAAACCTTGATGGTTTGGGAGTGTAGAGTGCTTACTCAGCCTATACTAAACTGGTCTGCCTGATTTCTTAATGTGCCCAGCTCACTCCTTCCTGTCATCTTGGGTGCCAGCTTCCTCACCCACCAGTGAGTTTTTCCAGGATAAGAGGCAAAACTTGAAATTGTGGCAAACCATAGACTGAGAAAGGAGGATGTTTTTTGGGGCCATCCAGAGCCTGGGGCAGAAAGGATATGATACCTTCCCAGGGAGTTTCCGGTTACAGGACACTGCTCCCCACGTGTCTGTGCCCAGGAAGCTGCTGTTGGCTGGTTTGGAGCCTTGGAGGCTGGCATGGCTGGTGGGGGCAGAGGGTCAGGCTCTGAGCACCGCAGCGAACCATAAAATGTTGGAGCTGGAGGGAGCTTACTGGGTATCTAACGGGTCTCCCTTTACAGCCCTGGAGATAAGGCTCAGACTTTGTGAGGTTATGTAACTTTGCCAAGATTGCTGTGCTCGCCAGGGGCAGGGTTAAGTACAGTAGAGGGGTACTTAGAGCTAAGTGGGTTAATTACAGAAGGCTTCTTATAAGGAGTGGCCATAAGTGTCAGTCTAACAGGCGATTGCCACACCTAATAGGTTCCCTGGTCACTGCCACAGCGTCTGCCATCCTCAGGGTCAGATCCAGACCCCCAGTTCAAAAACCTGTGGCTTCTCCCTGTGACTAAGGGTCAACATTCCTGCTGTGGCCCAGGTGTTCTGGACTCTGCCACTTGTGTGGCCTTGCCTCACCCCACCCTTGGTTCCAGTGCCTCGATACAGACAGGAGGCCATCTCATGAGGGCGAAGAGGCCCATGTCCCCTGATACCATAAATGACTGGGGAGGGTGGCTAAGGCAGGAATGACAACTGTCACACAGCACTGGGAACATGAGCTGGCACTTGGTGAATTGAAGGAAAGCCTGCATGGGCCAGGTCAGGGCCATTGTCGCATCTCACCAACCCCCAAACAGTGTAAGATGGGCTGTGGGGAACCTCATTTTGTAGGTAAGGCAACTGAGGCGGAGAGCTTGAATGACTTAATCAAGGTCATGCCGCTAGTTACTGGCCTGAGCCCAAGCTTTCTGAGTCCAGAGCTCTGCAGAGTTGCCTCATTTTAGACTCCCCGTGTCCTAAATTTCCGCTAGTCCTACCGACCTTGCTGAGCTACCAGACGCTCCTTGGGACTGTTTGCTGCTTGGGCTTCGTTTTAGCACCCAGCACCCAGCATCACTCTGCTCTCTTCGTTTGGCTTTGCACACTGCTGTTTCTGACCACATTGACCATATATAGGTTTGTTTGCATTTTCAGTGTGACAATTCTAAAGCGGGAAAACCTGAATTATGTAAATGGGTACCACAGCTCGGAGTTGGGACTGTCAGCTCGTCCCCTGACCCTTTGCTGCAGGATTTATGGGTCAGGGGACCCAGAGACCAAGTCCTCAAGGAAAATCAAGGAGCTGGAGGGGGAGGCACAGTTGCCTCTTAGCTGTGGGGTTCCTGTCTGCGTTCCACGTTATCTGTCACCTCCCTGGTAGCTAAATCCACACTCTTGACACATCTACACATTTGACTTCCCCAGGGCTAACCCCCAGCAGGACTCTGGTCCGCACCTTGGGAGGGAATAGCTTGAGCCTTGCCTCCCCCCCGGGGTGTGAGCACGCCTACACTGCCTGCACGGCCAGGGACAGACTGCTGATGTTGCCGCATGCTGAGGACTGGGGCAGGTTCTTTATGGGCTGAATGTTTATTTTGGCTTGGGTGCCCTTTGTGTCTAGTGCGAGTTTCTTGTTCTTCCCATGCCCCAGATGCAGGATGGCACCTGTTCACAGACCCTCTGTAGGAGAAAGAACAGCAGCTCATACCTTCCCCATCGCTCCTGTTCAAATAAAACTCTTGCCTCCCAGGTCATGGAATGCATCCTGACAGTGTTAGCTTTGGAAGGGTGCCCTTCCCTTCTCAGCATCCAGGCCCATTTTGGAGCAGCGGGTGGCAGAGCCGCCTCTCACCCAGGGATAAATGCTGAGTGGACTAAGTGGAGCAAGCTGTGCACTAGTGTCTTGTCAGCAACCCCCGGGGAGCAGGAAAGGGGAGGGTGTCCTGATTATCAGCTTTTCCACACCCACCTCTCCCATCCCCCAGATGCTAGCTGAGGCCAGAGATCTACTTATGAGTGGCCCTGGAGGGGACTCGAAGACAGTTGGGGCCTGGCTTGGCTGATTTGCTGTGTGACCAGTTCAGGTCACTGCCCCTCTCTGAAACAAGTACTTGTTCAGTAAGGCCAGTTAGACATTTACTGAGCACCAGCTGTGTGCCCAGTGTTGTTTTAAGGGTCTTGGGTTTTAAGAGAAAGATCAGGTATTATCCCTGTCTTGTACAATGGGGTGGGGTCGTGCTTTGTAAGTTAAGGATTGTTAAGTAGGGTGTGACGTGTTGAGGGGGATGGTCTCAGGTGCTCCAAAGTGAAAAGTTGCAGTCAGGGAACATTCCCCTGACCCTGAGCCTGGGGCTTGCCTTTGTTTGAGCCCTGTCATTCTTTGGACACCCCCTCTCCCACCCCAGCATCACTGGGTATTTGCCTTGTGTACACTCCCTCCTCCTGCCCTAATCCCACAAGGCCCTCCGCTTGTGCCCCATTGGGTTCCAAACCTAGCACCAATAAAGAGGGTAATTATTAATGAATGTCTTGAGAACCATGAAGCTCTATGTCCCTCTCCTTTGGCCCCATAGCTCCCAGAGCTCAGAGGCAGGACCAGCATAACCCTCCTTTGCCTGTCAGATGGGTCCACCCCCAATCTGGAAAACTGCTGGCACTAATTCCCCCAGTGGGGGACCCATCAGGCCGGATTCTGCCCCCACCCAGCAAGCACTCTGGGACTGTCCTCCCCACCCCCCACCTCTTGCATGTACAGTGCCCTCTTCCCTGGGGACACTCTGTTCTCTTGGGACAGGTCGATAGGGTGCGTGGCGAAGTGCGTCACCAACTCCCTGGTTCACACCTGTCTAGACCCAGGACAGAATCCTGAGAGCGGGGGAGGGGGCCTGGGTAGGACGCCAGGCCCCCTGGTTGAGAAGGCTCACCAAGCATGCAGGGACTTGAGAGTTCTCAGATTCAGGTTAATTTTTTAGTTTGCCCTCTGTTTTTGGAATTCCCCATCTCCCTCCACCTGCTTTGTTAGGGTCAGTGTGTACATCTTAAACTTCCCCCTTCCTGAAGCCGGTTCCCCAACCGTGTACACACTGCTCCACACCTCTCCCGGCTCATTTGCACAGTTTGATCCTTGCTTATCCATTGACTTGGTGGGCACTGGCTTGCAGAGTGAGAGACCCTCAGGCGGCCTGCAGCGGGGCTAGGTGGAGCGAGCTGCCTGGGTGGGGGTGGGGCGGTTTCCTGGTGTCTCAGTTTGGTGTTTCTCAAAGTAGGTCTGTCTAAGCCAGCGATGTTCAACCTTTTTCATCTCATGTCACACATAAGCTAGTTACTGAAGTTCTGCAGCACACCAAAAATATATTTTTTGCTGATCTGACAAAAAAATAGGTATGATTTTGATTCATTCATACCAGACGGCTATTGTTGTGTTGTCATTTTTTTATGCTACAGTCTAAGGGGAAAGAGGTCAGTGCTCCTGACTAAATGCTCAGGTAGTACATGTTTTAAAAATTCTTGTGGCACACCAGTGTGCCTGCCGCAGCACACCGTTTGAAAATCACTGGTCCCAGTCATGAGCCAGACTTGAAGTGGCACGAAAACAAGCCCGGTGTGATGGCAGAAGGGGGCTCACATCTGCGTGCAGCTCCCGTTAGCACTGGGTCAGGGAAACCCAACGGGTGGAAAGCAGGCACGTGCTGCTGAGTCGCAGGCAGGGTTGTTGGTGCCTTTGTCTTTCTCCGCCTCCCCAGTCTTCTGTAATGCTGTTGTTTTGCTTTCAAAACAACGAAGTTGCGTTTTCGTAAAGGGTAAGGTAATGCATATGTCATTAGCCCCCTCCACACTGGCAATTTTTAAGGATTTTTTAAATTTATTTTTAGAGAGAGGGGAAGGGAGGGAAAAAGATGAGGGAGAGAAACATCAACATGAAACAGAAACATAGATTGGTTGCCTCTTGTACACACCCCAAGTGGGGACCGAACCCGCAACCCAGGGATGCGCTGTGACCCGGAATCAAACCGGCAACCTTTCACTTTGTGGGATGGCACAGAACCAACTGAGCCCCACCGGCCAGGGCTGTACTGGCTGTTTTTAACATACAGCGTACACAACACACAGATAAACATGGTTTTAACAGAACGCACACTGAGATCTGGCATCCCTTCTACAACCACGAAACACTCAGGGGAAAGGCCTCAGAGACAGGGGATGCCCGGCGAGCCTTTGATCTGAGACGTGGAGGTGTGAGATGGGTGCAGGAGTTGACAGTCACATGCGGAGTGTGGCTCCTCAGCAGAGGCCTGGCAGAACCAGGGGGCTCGAGGCTGCCCCCAGTGTTGGAGGCAATGTCCCCTGCCTAGAGGGGGTCATCCAGAGCTTTGTGGTCAAGTATTATCTTTGCCTCTGTATACCCAGGTCTCCCAAGTCGTGTGGAGCCCAAGAAAATCTTGCCCTGCCTTTCGGATTAACAAAAAAAGCAAGCACAGGGAAGGCTTGGCTCAGCCCAGGACCATGCAGGAGCCCACTGTGGACCTCGGCTTGGGCAAACCTGAGGTCCCAGGGGAGGCAGACCCTGCCTGGAGAAGGATTTGGATAGTGACCACCTGCATGTCACCAGTTAGCTTTATTACTACATGATATGACTGACTATTATAGCTGTTTAATTTTACATTGAAATTCATAAAATCAAAGTTTAGATCTCCAGTCACACCAGCCACATTTCAAGGGCTCGGCAGCCACAGGGGACTGCTCTGTTACAGAGCATTCCATCAACACGGGGCTCTGATGGAAAGCACTGAGTGTTGTGGGGGAGTCTGTCGGGGTTTCCATTGGCACCCCAGCTTCTCTGCGTGCCTAGGCAAATTTCCATGCCTGCTCTGGGGTGCGAGAGGGGAGACCTGGCCTGGCAGCTTTGGAGTAGAGAGGGTGTGCTGAGACCCATGGGAGGGTTTCCCCATCCCACTCACTGGGAAATTTGCAAGCTTGCCCTAGGTGAGCATACCCACTGGTCCCGTTTACAGAAAACAGAGTTTTCAGAAGCCTGCTGACTGGCTGCCTTGCCCTGTCTGTCCCACCAGACTGAGATCGGTGTGTACTTGGGAGTACATATTTGGCAGAAGGGCCCAGCCCAGCATCAGTGGTCCTCCCTGGCTCCGCTGGAGGTGGGAACAGGCTGTAGAAAGTGAATCCTTTTTTGTGTATCTCTAACCCCCAGCACCTCAGCCCACCAGTCTGCAGTGGCGTGCATACTATTGCCCAATCCTTTGGAAGAAAGCTTTTCCTAAGGTTCAGGGTCACAGGTCAGGTGAATCTGCTGGCCACATGGGCACATCTGCCCTGTGGGATGAGCACTGTGAATGTATCTTTGCACCACAAATCTAGACAGAATGGAGGAAAGGGGTGACTGACAAAATGGCAGGGCTTTCCTAGGTTATGAATTGGGCCCAGGGTAAAGGGCCTGGGCCAGGGAAGGTGGAAGATCTGAGGACAAGGGTAGGGCGGCGAAATGGGCAGCTCCAGAGCAGGCAGAGCATTGGACTGGGAGACAGCTCCAGGTTAGTCTGTCCATGGCTTTTGAGCTTCAATTTCCCCATCAGTGTTTGGGATTCTTGTCCTATTTTGAGCCCCTTTGCTTGGACTTGAAAGGGACATGGTGTGGGTCCTAGGGACTGTCCTGGACTCACTGTTGGCTTGCCTGCTGCCTTTTCATGCTGTCTCCCGCTGTCAGGGAGCTCCTGTCTGCCTGCCCGCATCTTGTTAAACTGCGGCAGCCTCCTGGAGGGACCTCAGCCTTACACTCCCTTGTTTAACCCACAGCGTCAGGACGCCTGGCTGGTGCTTAGCAAAAACTTAATAAATTAATTGACCCAACTTTGAGCTGCACAGTTCAAAAAAAGGTCCATGACTCTCATCCCATCTTTCTTCGTGTTAAATTATGTTGGGTGCATTGTTCTGTATGTGGGTTGGGACTTGGTGACTGGCTAGAGGTGGCATTTGTACTGAGCAGGCACTTTTGCCCCTCCCAAGAGGGGAATGGCCCAGGATCCCCAGGTGGGAGCGAGGGTGATGGGAACACTTGTTGCCTTCTTCCTGGAAGGTGGTACATGGGGGAGAGGACAGGCTGTGCCCTGGATGCCCACTGCTAGGTCACTTGTGTAGCCCTCAGCAGCGTGGAACTGGCCCGCTTCAGCAGCCTTGAGGATGAGTGGTCCTTGCTGGGCGAGCCTGAGAACTGGCCACTCACAGCGTTTTGTGAAAACTGAGTTCCCCAGGGACAGGATGCAGTCATGTGAGGAGTGGGTCTTGCTGCCCTTCCGCACCCCTAGGTGACTTGGAAATCTGGTGGCGTTTACTTTCCTACCTTCCAGCCTCCCCTGGCCCCACACAGTGCACTGGCAGGCTGAATGACAGCCTGCCCCGACCATGCCAGGGCTTAGAGGCTAGGGATTCAGAAGTCAGGAGCGTCTTGAGCTTTGCCTGTGTGCCTGCTGTATGCTCTTCACGCTCACATCCATCAAACCTTTGGTCTCAGAGTCTTGAGAAGTGTGTGTGTTCTGGGGGTGGGCAGGGATGCAGCATTGTTCCCATTTTACACGTGAAGAAACTGAGGTCCTGACAGTGGGGCCTGGGGAGCACCGACGTGCAGGCCCGTGTGTCAAATGTTCCTGTACTCTGCTGGGAGGATGGAGGGCCGCCAGAGCCAGGTGGGCATCAGGGATTAAGCAGCCTTGGAAATCTTAGCCTTTGTGTATAAGGAAGAGAGAGTGTGTGAGTGCGTGTCAAAGGCACGGTCCTGGGTTTCCGCCTCCTGCCTCTGCAACGAGGCTGTCTCAGAGTCAGGATTCTCATGCTGGGCCACCCAGAGAGTTTCCATTTCCTGTCCCCCTGGCCTGTCCCTGGTCTTGGGCCCCAGGTTGGGGACAGGTTTTTCCAATCCCCACACCACCCCTCACGTCAGCCCAGCGTTCCTGTGTGAGGAAGCCTCTGTACTTTTCCATACCTTCAGCACAAATCGGCTCTGTTTCTTCACCCTGGTCACGTTCACGCCTGGTTGGCTGGGGATGGGAGGTGGGCGGGGGACTGTCCCCACAGCTCACTGGTTACACATATCAGGTTCCCACTCCCTTCCCACACTATCTGGGGGTCCTCTTCGTGTCTCATTCCTGTGGTCTTCATCCAAATGGGGGTCGTGGTAGTCAGAGCCCCCAGTGCAGCTGCTGTGGTGTGAGGTCTGTGTCTGGAAGCTCAGGGTGTGGGGAGTCTGCACATTAGGGCAACACGCCTCTTGTGTCTGGCCCCCTGATTACAGTTCCGGGGCATCATTGTCTTGGCTCCTGTCTTCAACTGTGATTCAGTGGGATCTGATCTGGACTCTGGGGGCCATTGAGGCAGAAGGCTCCCTTGGCCCACAGAGAGTACCACCCATCCCAAAATGCCTATGCCAATTTGCCAGTAGTTTCTTCCACAATTTATTCCAGAGAGGATGGAGGCCAGCTGTCGTCGCCTCCAGCTGGAGAGTGGACCGAAGGAAATGGGCTTGGACTGCAGCTGGAGGGACTTAGGTGAGAGTTAGACAAAGGAAGGGTTTGGTGATAGGTGATTGCCCCTCAGGAGAGTCCTGTGGGGGGCTTTGTGGAGAGGGATAGGGGTGGGGTCGTGCTTGGAGGCAGCAGGCCAGGTTGGGGTGGGAAGGGGTGTTTTGTGATAAACAGGCAGGGGGGTTACTTCATAGGAGTAGAGAAATTCAGCTGCCCACCCCTGCTGCAGGATTAATACCACTGCCCAGTACATCCTGGGCTTTTGATTTTTTTTTTTAAGATTTTATTTATTTATTTTTGGAGAGGGAAGGGAGGAAGAGAGAGAGAGAAACATCAATGTGTGGTTGCTGGGGGCTGTGGCCTGCAACCCAGGCATGTGCCCTGACTGGGAATCGAACCTGCGATGCTTTGGTTCGCAGCCCGTGCTCAATCCACTGAGCTACGCCAGCCAGGGCTGGGCTTTTGATTTTTTAATTAGTAAAGAGGTTTACAGTTTAACCATCAGGTCATCCTGAACAAGTTATAAAAAATGGGTAGGTTTAATAATTCCTAATCATCAGAACTCGAGCCTTCAAGGATGGGCGGTTTACTTATTACCCAGAGCTGCCAGCCATAGGTGAAGGGAGAGAGACAAGGAGGAAGGGGCAGGTTCAGAGATTGCTTTCTGGAGGCCCTGGGTGGAAGAGAGTTTGCCTGTGGTTTGGGACAAGAAGGTGGGGTGTCAACCACAGCCCTTCTCTCAAGGGTGTGGGTGTTTATGGGAAGGGTTGGGTGGCGCGGTTCGGGCAGGTTCCCTCCCATGGTGGCGGGAGTCTGGGGATGTTGATGGGGGAGTCTTGGCCTCAGAGCCCCTGCAGGGGGCCCAGGAACAGGGCTGGCACCCACCAGGGCTTATAGGAGAGCTTTGTGGAGCACAGCTTGCTTGCTTTCCACTGCTGGAGGAGCAAAGAAGCAGAGGCATGTTTGGGAAGACCTGTGACTTCCCTTACAAGCCCCGACCCCCTTCCTGATGGTTCCAAAGTCTGCAGTGCCGCTGACTCACCAGGGCTGGGATCGCTGGTGGTTTTGGCCTGGTGGACAGGTGGGTGGGGTGAGGTAGGGTAAAGGCACTGAGGCAGAGAAACACAGAGACATCACTGGGCTGCCCGTACCTGCCAGGATGGCCCACCTCCTCCAGCAGAGCCAGAACCAGAACCCATGTGCAGTATAACACCGCACCCATTTTTGTGCCCCAGAAGGAGACATGGTGGAGGGCATACCTCTTTGAAGACTTGGTCATTTATTTGGCAAATATTGAGTACCCACTAGTGCCAGGCTCTGTTTTAGGAAAAGGGATGAGTGCAGTCTCTGCCTTTAGCACTCACAGTCTATTTGCAGGAGATATAGGTTAGATAACAGAAACCCACAAGAATGTCATATGGTAATAAGTGCGGTCCTGAGCCCCAGCCTTCCGGGTGGTGACAGCCAGGAGTAGGGCATAGCTGTCGACAGCTAACCCAGCTCTCATCCACAGCTCTGGAGGTCCCCTGTGCAGCGGGCACAAACCCTCAGAACTGAGCTGGCCTCCCCAGCCCTTGTCCTTCCCACATTCACTTTTCTGCCCGGGACCAAGCCTTGCATCATTTTATGTAATCTGGACCCCAATCCAATGAAGTCTTGGTACCCCCACTTTACACTGTGTGGGTCTAGGACAGAAAGTAAAGCTCAGAGAGGTGAGAAGACATGTCCCAGGTGACCTGCTAGTGGCTGGGGGATCCAGGGTTTGAACCCAAATGTGTCTGCCCCAAAGCCTGGGCCTCCCCCCTCTGCCCCATGCTGCTGGCAGAGGGTCCCCACATTGGCACTGGTGAGTTTGGAGGTGGACTGGCCATCCCAGCTTGTGTTGTGGGGCAGGCCAAAGTACGGAGCTGTGTTCTGGAAAGCAGGAAGCAAGCTGGCACAGGGTGGGGCAGCTGGGCTGTCAACAAACCAAATCTCCCTCAGGTCATCTGCCCAGATGGTGAGATGGCAAGTCAGCAGTTTCTGTGACCTCCTTTGTGGCCTGCTCAAGGGCTGTTTTTAGAAACTTCGAGTGGCTGGTGACTTCCCATGGTTCCTTCTTTCACCCTGTAAGATCGGGGTAACCTAAGGCATCTCCAGGAGTAGGGGGCGAGGAGCACCAATCCTAAATAATACTGAGATTAGATCATGGGTATGATTGCTCAATCCTGTTATAGCTCTTAGTCACCTGTCACCTGTGTCTACCTGTTCCACTGTGGCTGGCATTTCTTAGCCGGGTGCCAGGAGCAGGGCTGGGTGGTCTGGTTATTTGTTAGGAAGGGCCCTCAACTGAGAGGTGGCTTTTGGCTGGCCCTTCTCTGTGCTTTGTTATCGGCTTGCTGCGTGACTTTTACCATGTCACTAGCCCTCTCTGGTTAGTTTCTTCAGCCATCAGATAGGAGTGGTATTACCCATTTTGTCTGTCTTCCCTGCAGAGTCTTAAGTCTCAAGTGATTAGGACCAGAAGAGTCTGCAGGCACAAAAGCTGCCTGATGAGTGCGGAGTTTGGGCAGGAAGGAGGGAGGTGCAGACTCGATGCTCTCCTCAGTCAGTCACAGAGGAGTTGAGTGGGGCCAGAGAGGGTTACTATCCTGAGTGGACAGGACAACAGCCAGGAGCCAAATCCCATGCAGGGCCTCCCACTGCCTAGTGACCCACTCCCCTATGGGGAAGGCGGAGGGGGCTGTTCTGCCCACCTGATGTGCTTGAGGGCTGAACAATTTCCTGCCCTCAAGTTATTGATCCAATAGTGGGAGGCACCCTTTTGGCACCAGTGAAAGCAGAAAGATGTCAGGCAGTCCCAGGATGTGGATTCTGGGAGTAGGGAAGGGGCCAGGTCATGAACCCAGACCCTAGGCCACAGCATCCCAGACAGGGAAGAAGAGACACCAGCGCAGGACCCTGGGCCGGGCCACAGCCACTCCGAAGCAGGGCAGTAGTTGTGAACTGGGGGTAGAGAAGCTGCTGGTGGAAGGAGGATGTCCCTCTTGTCGTTTAAGTCTCCGGATATCGCACCTGCCCTGAGTCCTTTAGAAGATGGCACTGGGGTTGATTTTGAGAACATAGCTCCAGAGGGTCATCTGATATGTTTGGGCCGGAGGAGGCTCTTTCCTGCTCTCAGGGCCACCTCTCACGCAGCAGTGCTGTGGGCCTGGGCCCCAAGATCTCCCTGTGTCCCCAGGCATAGAGTTGCGGTCGAACCCATGAGCGGGGCCTTCCAGGTGCCTCAGAATGCTTGCTGAGCTCCCATCCTGCCCTCAGACCCTGCCAGGCCTTCCCTGTTTGCTGTAGCCAAACCTGCAGCCCTCCCAGGTCAGCCAGTCCTGCAAAGCTCTGCTCTGGGCTCGACTCCCACGGGAGGGGCGCCCCGCTGCCAGGGGGTTACCATCCCGGCCTGAGAACAATGGGGGCAGGGTCACCTCCTTTGTTTTCATTGTCCCTTCTGAGTGAGGACAGGGCTCCCGGGCCTGAGAAAGTCGGAAACCCAGAGGTTTCTGCTGAAAATGTGCTCACATCTGGCTTGGGCTTGTCCCTGTGAGCGTGAGACCTACCGGTGCCTCTGGGTTCCGCAAGGGCTGCTGAGAGATGGCCCGGGAGGGCGGGCGAGGGGAAAGCCCAGAGGTGGACAAGACAGTCAAGCATCTGTGGCCTGTCTGCTGACTCCAGAGAAGGCCAGACCTGGGCCTTCCCCCTAACAATGGAAGGTGAGGGTTTGGGCCTAGGACAGTGGTTTTGAAACTGGCTGCATATGATATTAGAGTCACCTGGGGCAGTTTTCAGGCATGTCTGACTCTGGGCAGAGCACCAAGGAGGGAGTATTTTCCTAGGCTCACACAGATGACCTCGACGTGCAGACCAGGTTAGGAGACCGTACTGGGGACAGTGACCCCTATGGTGTGCATCGAGGGTGGGGATGGTGTCCCCCTGCCCTATTGCCTAATGAGGTTGGTTGCCTGGGTTTGGGGGGTTGGGGCGACAATTTGTCTTTCCTTCTCTCTTCTAAAAGCATAAATATTTGGGTAGGTATTGGAGCAAATCTGGAAATTTAACAAAGCCCTTGTTGCAATAGCTGAGGTCTGTTCTCAGTGGAGATGTTTTGCCCTGTCCCCTTAGGCCGCTGCACTTGCCAACCTAGACACGCAGTCCTCTGGGAGAGACAGGGCCTGGTCGAGCTGGACCTGCAGCTGGCGCCGATATCAGTGTGGCGCCAGTGGGCCCTAGCCAGTACCTTGCTCATAAACTGGGCCTGCATCTGAGCCACACCCTGGTCACCTGGGCTAAGGCTGGAGGGCGGTGAATACCACGGATGCCTTCCCTCTGCCCTCAAATCCTCCCTCCTCAAGGAGATAAAAGGCCTGAGTCCAGCGGCCATACCCCCCTCCACTACGGCAGCAGCTGCACGTCAGGGTCACCTGTGGAGCTTGTTGTGGCCGAGGCCCGGGCAGCCTCACAGATCACTGGCGAGGGTTACTCAGGCGCTGTGTCAGCCTGAACTGAGAGTCACTGCCTCAATGGCCATGTGGTGGCTAATGCCCCCAGGCCTCAGTTTCCTCACCTGAAAACGGTCCCATCACCCCCTGAGGGAAAGCTCAGGAAGTTTAGTCCATCAGGGAGATGGAAAGTGAGGGAGTGAAGCTAATTGAGGGATTAGCTAATAGAATTAAACTTTCCAATTGGTCTCTGTAATAAGAGTTAACAGGGCCTCACCTTCTCTGCAGGATGCTTGGGATCTGCCAGCAGCCCCATCAGGCGCAGGGGGACCAGACAGGGACTGACAGCGGTGCTCACTGCCCCTCAGCCTGCTCCACTCCCCCCCAGAAACTGCTGCAGGGTGTTGGAGGGAGCCCCAATATGTAGGATCTGGGGTCCTCCCCCTCCACCCTGTATCTTTCTGTGAGTTCCTTGTGTTAAAGAACTTGAGACCATTGTTTCACATAAGCCCAAACTGCAAATATTTGCCTGAAAAGTGCTCAGTCTGTCCTGTTCAGACTTCCCCTACCCACTCACTTGTGGGGCCTGGACTGGATGGACATATAGACAGACATGGACACATACGGAGATCCCAGCACAGAGACGGGGCGGGGGGATGGGGGTGGGCACTGGCTGCCTTGTAAAGTGTAGGCAGCTGGTCAGGAGGTTAAAACTAGGGTTCAGAGAAGTCTCCATGGTCCCCAGGCTCTGCCTCGCTTAAACAGCACAGTGGGGGGCAGGGGGTCACCACTGTGTAGCACTGTGTTCTCTGCGGCCGGCCTGCCTTGCTTGGCTGTGCGGGAGACTGGTCAGGGTGCTGGGAGCCTCCGGGTGACAGAGCTCAGGAGAGATGGACCTTCTGAAAGGTGAGGGGTGAGGCAGAACATCTTAGGTGTACCTCTGTTTCTCCTGCCCTCTGCTTTGTCTGGAGAGAGCTTTTTAACATACTTCCCTTCCCCCCAGGTCCCTGGACTCCATTTGTCCAGTGGCCTGGGGACACCTGGGAAACACCTGCTGAGCCGCAGTTCCTCTGTCCACCCATGGCTTTCCTTTTTTTTTTCCCTCTTCAATGTTGGAGAAGTCACCCTGTGGCCTGAGGAAGCCAAATGATCAGACTGAGAAAGGACAGTCTTCACTGCTCAACAGGGAAAGTTGGAAAGAGGTGGCAGGTGCAAGGAAGCTTGGGGACAGTGTCCCTGTTCCCACCTAGGCCTGTCTTTCCCCTGGGTCTCAAGTTACTCCAGGGTCTGGTTTCCTGGCAAACACATAGATCATATCTCACTGCAGGTACATCTATTCAGTGCTTGCAATGTGTTAGGTTCTTTTCATCTGTTAGAGGAGGTGCCAGTTTTGGTAGACTGAGAGACCCCTCTAGATTCACACCCAGGTCAGTCCCACATTTCCATGAGCCTCTGCCTGGGAGAGGACACGGGTCTGTCTTTTGCTCTCTTGGAGAGTTTCCAGAGGGGACAGGCCTCCCCTTCCTGCAGGAAGGACAGTCTCTCTGGTCACCCCAGGGACTCTTCCAGCCCCACTGCCCTCTCTCTGCCTTCTTGGACGAGGGAGCTATTGGATGACTCCCTCACCTCACCCCAGCCCTAGCCCCAGCTCCCAGGACCTTCAGGCCCTGTCCTCTGTTCTTACAGCATGGCGACCAGCCCCATCCCCTGCCCCCTGACACCAGTTGGATGCTGCTGGCTTCAGCATCCCCTGCATCCATCCCCTGACCCTACCAGTCCCCACTCTTGCTGGGGTCTGACTCTGCTTGCCATCTTCTTGCTGGATAAAGGCTTCTACCTTGTTGCTGGTGAATTTAGTTAAAACCCAACTGCAGAATGATGCTGGGGGGTTGAAGGAAGGACCTCAGAGAATGAGTTGGTTCAGACCAGAGAACCACCCTCGTTCACTCAAGTTAATTCAATCACTCATTTAACAAATATGTATTGAGCACCTACTATGTGCCCATCAGCGTTCTGGGCTTTGAGAATACAGTAGTAGAAAAGAAAACAGCGGTCCTGCCCCTGTGGGGTTTACCTTCTAGGGGAATCTCCATTCCCATGGATATCCCCCTTGCAATGGCCTGGGAAGTTATGTTCCAGAGACTTGGCTTCACTCCTTGTAGCCAGATAGCTCCCCCAAGCCCCTACCTGACCCCTCAGGGTTACTAGCTGACTGGATTCACACCCCAGCTCCGCCTCTGAATAGCTGTGTGACCTTGGGCAAGTTACTTCATTAGCCCCCATGCTTCCTTTTCCTCACCAGTAAACAAGGGGACAGCAGTCCCCGCTTACTCATGGTTTTGCTTTCTGCAGTTTTCCCCACATTCAACTATAGTCCAAAATATGAAATGGAAAATTCCAAAAATAAACAATTCGTAAGTTTTAAGTTGCATGGCATTCTGGGTAGCATGATAAAATCTCCCGTCACCCTGCTCTGTCCTGCCTGCGACGTGGATCATTGCTCTGTCCAACGTGGGCACACTGGGAAACCCCCTATCAGTCCCTCTGTGGCCATCTTGGTTATCAGATCGACCGTCTTGCGTGCGAGGTGTTTGTGTTCAGGTCCCCCTCATTTTAGTTCATGGTGGCCCCAGAGCGCAGGAGCGGTGATGCTGGCAATTCCAGTATGCCAAAGAGAAGGCATAAAGTGCTTCCTTTAAGTAAAAAGTGTGTGTGTGGGAAAGAACACAGTATATTTAGGGTTGGGCACTATCCATGGTTTCTGGCATCCACTGAGGGTCTTGGAATGCATTTGCCTTGGATAAAGGGGTTACTGTAATAGTATCTACATTACACGGTTGTATATAGATTTCAGTGAGCCAAGTTAAAATGCTTTAACTGGTGCCTGTCTTGTACCAAGTGAGCATTTATCAGCTACTATTCAAATATCAACTACGTTATAATCTATGATTGAGTATTGATAAGCCACGTCCACCTCACAGGGTGGCTGGGAGGTTGGGTGAGAGGAATGGCAAAGGTTTTTTCTAGGCTGCCCTATGCCTTGCCCATGGCCCTAAGCGTCCTTTCCCCTTCCCAGTCAGAGGGAGGGACCAGGTGAGCCTAGATGGAATTAATTAAGGATGAATGCAGCCCAGGACGGTGCATCAACAGCCCACAGGCCCAGTCCGAAAGGCTGCCTGCGTAATGGGAAGGAGCTCTGTGACCCCCATGCAATGCCTTCCATGTGTGATGTCTGCCACGGGAACTGGCGGCGGGTGGGAGTAGCCCTGTGGGTGCGAGATAGCCACCATCCCCAGATAGGCTGCCGTCCTTCCTCCGGTTCCCCGCACCCTGCCCGGTGACGGGAAAGCCCGACCTCAGCCCCAGCTGCCCTGTCCGAAGGTGGGTACAATTTCCTAGTCCCTGCATGTGCCTTCTCCAGAACTGCCCTCTCAGGATGAACCCCTTCAGGAAGTGGGGACATGGCAGATGCCTCTGCATGGGGAACCCTGGCCCCCCAAGGATAAGGAGCTGTCTGGGAACCCAGATTTCACACACAGTGAGAGCCCAGGAGGGAGGGGTGAGGGCAACTAGTTGCCTGAAGCCAAAGGCAAAGGAATGAATTTGGCCTCCTGGAGGGCCGGCTGGGGAATGCTGAGCTCTGTCAGAGTGGACGGACTGGTTTGAGGGCACTGTTTTTTCAGCTGGTGTGAAGGGGTGGAAGTATGCTCCGGCCTCCTTCCTGTGGCCTTTGTGGGAAGTGGGAAGGGTAACAGTGGCTTGGACTAGCTTGGACCCAGACAGGCAGGGATCTCCTGGCTTCATTGCTTTTAGTGTCCTGACCTTAGGCTACTTAACCTCTAAGCCTTAAGTCCTCATTTGTAAAGTGGAAAAAAATTATAGTTTCTTCCCAGCAAGATTCTGTCCTCATTACATGAGCTAAAGGCTTGTGAAGCGCTTAGCATAACACTTGTTGCATAGTAAGCCCTCAGTAAATCACAGCTGCTTTATTATGAGGATGACAGCGGCAGCAGGAGCTCTGTTCCATCCCCACACAAGAGCTGGGCCCTGGCAGTGTGCAGGGTCTCCCTCCTGTCACTGTCCAGGGTTATGTGGAAAATGAAAATATTGTCTTGTGTGAATTTGGGAGCCAAGTTAAAGAATCCTGTGAGCGAGCAGGGGCCACCTCCTCCTGCGAAAGCTGTTTCCCTAACCCTGGGGACAGGACACCAGGTCTAACTGGATGTTGGCCTGGCTTCCCTGCACCACGCCCCCTACCCCAGGGATGACCTCAACCTGGGTCAGGCCCTCTGTTCTAGGAGACCTCCTCCTCCCCTGCGTGACCCTGACCATAACCAGTGTTGCATCCCGACCAGAGCTACGGCTACATGTGGTGGGAACAGGGAACAGACACCCCAAGTTCACATTGGGAACTTTGCTCCCGAGATGAGCTTTCCTCAGCCGTCAAGTGATGCCTGGCAGAATCCTGGCAGAATTGCAGGAAGAGTGGGTTGGGTTAGAGATCTGCAAGCCCTAGCGAGGGGTGTCTAATATGCAACAGCGCTAAAGTCCTGCGTCTCTCTCCTGCATTGAGATGGAGACCAGCTGGTTCCCAGGCCAATGCTTGGACTCGTGGACAGAGAGGAGGCAACCACAGGGGGCGCTGGGGTGCCCAGGGCAGGCAGCAGTGAAAGGAGGGAGGTGGGAACTGTGCTGACTGGCAACCAGGCAGTCTAGAACTACCCCAGTTCTGCCACTTACCCTCTGAGCCTCAATTTCCCCGCCTAACAAGTAGGTATAAGTACTACCACTGCATTATTGTAAGGAATAGTGGTGCCTCTAGCCCTAGGTGCATGAGGCCCTGAGAATGCCCCCTTTGCCTGTCCCTCTCTGGTGACCTTGAGAGACAATAGAGGTCATGTGGCTGCAGCTCCCTGATAACTCAGGGCCAGAGGCTGAGGCTGCGGGCTGTGCCCTAGAGGGTGCTCTGTCACGGGGTGAAGGGCAGGAAGCTCTGCTTTTCTGACTCAAAATAATGCCCTCTTCGCTTACTTGTTTTGCCAGCTCTTGTTTTCCATGTCTCTTTAGCATTTCCTAAATGATTCTCAAGTCACGTAACACCTTTGGTACTCTGGTTTCTCTTCAGATCGGATCAATCTTTCTCCTTTAACACCTTGGCAAGCCAGTGGTTCTCAGTGGGAGCAGTGTTGGCCGGCACGGTGGGGGCTATGCTGTGATTGCACCACATTTAGCCTCCGGGCCCTGCCCACTCAATGCCAGCAGCACCTCCACCATCACTAGAATAGATTTTGTCTCCTCACTGCCCTTTCTCTGGTGTCTGACACAGTCCTCCCCCACCCCCCACCCCCCACCCCCGCTCCCCAGGCAGCATTTCTAAACACTTCCAGAATATGGCGCCACCCTCAGGTGAGAACCCCTGTTCCAGCCACACCTTCAACACCCCTGATGTATAATACTCAACACTTGGTCTAAACACCTTTCATTATCCAGAAATGGACAACTGCCAAGGACAGTCCATTCTGAGATAGCTAAACATGCCACCCCTGTGCCCTCTTGGACCCTGGCCTGTTGGTTCACATGTTAGTTAACATATCATGTGAAGTCACCCAGAATGGAACAGAGCACCCCCGTATGGCCTGACCCCGAGAGAACAACAGGCCGCTACCTCCCCGCCCTGAGTAGGTAATGTGTTGACATGGCCCAAGATGTATTTAGTTTTCTTTGGTAGCCACCCTAGTGTTTGCTGGTTTGTGCTCAGCTGAAGCCCAGGGACTTTTCCCTTCTAGACTTTCCAGTCCTATACTGGTCTTTTCTAACCCAAAGTGTAAGACACGAAAAATTTAAAGGGTAGTCATATCTTGTTAGATCAGGCCCAGTTTCCCAGTACAGATGTTTCTGCATCCCAAACTGTCATTGCAGTGTGTTAGCTATCTTCCCATCCCAGCCTGGTGCCCAGTTTCACATCCTTTGCAGATTAGACTGGTCGTCCATCTCTGTCCTCACTTTGTTGTTGATTAGAATATTGATGAAGCCAGGCCTTTGGCATGACAGTGGAGGCCTCAGGCCAGGTTGATAATGATCAGTACTTCTTGTTCTTTATCTGCTCTTAAATGGACCCAAGTTAATCCCAGCATCTCTCTGGTTACATCTCTGTCTTGTCCACATGAATATCTTTAAACCCATGTGTTCAGCTGCCTCGCTAAATCTAGATTTACTGCATTTAGATTTCCACCCAACTGCGAGGCTTTGCAAGCCCTTTGGAGAGGGAGATGCACTTCACTGAGCATGACTGGTTCTTGGTGACCCTGTGCCGGCGTGCAGTGCCCGCCACTTCCTCTCTGAGTGTGGAGAGGAACCACACACTCTGCTGCTGAGAAGTCTGCAGGAGTTCAGGCTGGCGTTTCCAGAATCCACCCCTTTGTCTGTGTGAGAATAGGGGTAGCTGGTCTCCTGAAATCGTTTCTGTTCCCTGGGATTCTGTGAGGATGATCAGAGGCAGCACTTCAGGCACATCTTTCCCTGGTCAGTGGTACCTTTCCCACTGAAAGGTGTCCTTGTGTGTTCTTTTCGCCGCTGACAATTAACTGTGCTCTAGTCTCCACTCTCAGACGGATGTCTGAGTGGTTCTGTTTGCCCTGCCATCTGTTCTACATTAGGACACAGCCTCATTCTCCTGCTTCAAGCACAGATGTCATTTTTTAGGAAACCTCTTGGATGGACCTTCATATTTGTTTTAGCTCTCCTAATGGGCTATTAGTATCAACATGTTCTGGAGCCTTCACATAGCCTGGTCTGCTAGACAGCCAGCTCTCTGCAGGCAGGGCTGAAGGCAGCCTCTCACGGCCTGCAGAGAGATGCTCTGGAAATGCCGCAAGGAGGCAGGGCAGCCAGTGGTGTGGTGTGAGGGCCTGTCAGACAAGCATAGCATAGTGGGAAATTCTTTAATGTCTGCAGATCCATTTACACGGCCTGCTGCTGCTGCTGCTGCTGCTGACTGCACGTTCCTTCAGAACAACCTGCCCATTCCCTTTTCCCACCAAACTTTAGTCATGCTGCAGGTGGTTTAGAACTATGGTTTTCCCATCTCTCCTTCTCCTGAGTCCCTCACTGTCTTCCCTCAGACCTAGGCTTGATTTTTTTATTGGGAATATGCCTGAGTTCCTGATACCTGGATTGGATGGGACATCCATGGCCCTCCTTGGGGGTAGACCTGGAGCCCCAGATCTGGAGCAGATCCTGGCCATTGTGAGCTTCTTTTGGGGTCCAGGCCCTGCCATTGATAGGTTGGGGTGAGTGGAAGCAGAACTGAAGGATGAAGCATCCTGCAACCCAGGATGGCTATGAATGCGGCCCAACACAAAATCGTAGACTTACCTAAAAAATGATGAGATTTTTTGGTGATTACATGTCAAAGTGTATTTAATGTGTGGCCCAAGACAACTCTTCTTCCAGTGTGGTGCAGAGACACCAAAAGGTTGGACTCCCCTACTAGAGGCAGGGTCTGGTCACGTGGAAACAGGTTTGGCAGCTATCAGTGCTCCTGGGACAGATAAGGCCTCCCCTGGGGCCTCTCCCTGGACTCCCCATCCCCCCCCCCCCCCCCCCCCCCCCCCCCGTGGCCTTTCATCTGCAGCGCATAGTTGCTGGAGGCTCTGTGGGGACTGCCAATGCAATCTTGAGTCTCTCTGAAAAGTATATACCTGACGATCCATCCTGTCCCACATGTTGAAATCGCTGGGCCCATGACTGAGATAAAGGACTCCAGAGAAGGAGGGGGGAGGCTGTAGGGGGAGAGGATAGAGTCTCAGGCACAGGGAAAAGGAGGCCTTGGAGGACAGATCCAAGAGGACACTGAGCTTGACCTTCACAGGTGTCCTGACATTGGGAGTGAAGGGTGTATGAGGGGCCCTCCCAGGCCAACCTTACACTCAGCCCTCTGTGATGCTTGGTAGGTTAGGTGCACTGAATGCATTTTCAGCTTATGAACTTATGATGGGCTTATCGGGATGTAACCCCCTTGTAAGTCGAGGAGCAACTCTACTTAACAGCTGTGTGACCTTGAGAAAATCACTTAACCTCTGATCCTCTATCAAGTGTATTGTCATCTATAAAATGGATGCAAGATTACCACTTGTTATTGTGATGACTACATGAGGATTCTTATAAGGAGTTTAATAGAGCATTGTCACTTAGAAATCATCTGCTAGCCTGGCCTCCTTTGATCTTCACTGTCTCTCTGTGTAGGTGGTGTCTGATGCTGCAGATCAGGGCGTGGCCATCACAGGGAACCAGACCTTCAACAACTGGAACTGGCCCAATGCAATGATTTTTGCAGCCACTGTCATCACTACCATTGGTAAGTCTGCAGGGACCTTCAGGATACCCACTCCCATGTGTTAGCCCCACAGAGCATTATAGGAATACAGTTCTGGTCCCATGGCCACATTGAGGTAAAATTGGGTCATTTGCAGCCTGTCCTTTTGACACTTTTCCTGGTGATTTAGTAAATCCTTGGTGACTAGTCGTGCCTGGGAGCCTGTGTTCAGAAGTCCTGACTGGAGCTCTTGAAATGACACGGCCTGATACTCAGAGCCATGCAGGAGGTTGAACAGGGTGCACACCGTACAAACCCAGCCCGAGCTTGCTCACCAAACTGCGTGTCGGTTCTGGTTATCTATGGGTGGCTGCATAAGCAGCCACTTCAGAAGTTAGTGACAAAAAACATAACTTCTTATCGCTCACCATCCCGTGGGTTGACTGGTTTCAACTGGCCGGTTCTTACTGGAGGCCTTCCAGGCTGTAGCGGTTGCGGTGGCCAGTGCCAGAGTTGCCTGAAAGCCTCACTGGCAGACGCTCATGATGTCTTCTTTCATCACGTGTTTGGTAGTGGACGCTGCCCGTTTGCTGGGAGCTCAGCTGGGGATGAAAGCACAATGGTGTGGTTATCTCACAATGTGGAGACTGGGTTGCATTAGGGAAAATCTCAAAAACAAGCATTTCGAGAGATCGTGGGAAGAAGCAGCAGTCTTTTTAGACTGAGCGTACCCATTGTTACTGGTCAAGCAAGTCGCTAAAGCCCAGATTCAAAGGGAGGGGAATTAGACACCAGCTTGACTTCAGCAGCAGCGGGGTTGCATAAGAGGAGGGATGAAGAATGTCCACGTTTGGAGACCTTCTGCCACTGTGGTTCTGGGGTGTCTACCCAGAAACGGCATCTTTTCCTGATTTGCACGTGGATGTCAGACAGACTAGTAGAAGACTTGCTGATGGTGGAGGCTTGCTCGGCCTTCAGCAAGCTTCCAATCTGATGGCAGAAACAGCCCCATCCCATTGTACCTGTTACAAACGATCATGATCATAGTGTGACCGAGGGAAATGTCATTTCCTAACTTTGGTATTAGATCAATAGGAAGTGATCTTAGAGAATGGGCCTCCCTCAAGGTGTGTGTGTGTGTGTGTGTGTGTGTGTGTGTGTGTGTGTGTGTTAGGGGCAGGGGTCGCTCTGAGTCTGGGTCCATTACCCCCACAATGGCTCTGCTCTTAGCTTTACTTCTCTTCTTCCTCAGGCTATGGCAACGTTGCCCCCAAGACTCCCGCTGGCCGTCTCTTCTGTGTCTTCTATGGTCTCTTCGGAGTGCCCCTCTGCCTGACTTGGATCAGTGCCCTGGGCAAGTTCTTCGGGGGACGAGCAAAGCGGCTGGGCCAGTTCCTCACCAAGAGAGGCGTGAGCCTGGTATGTCCCTAACCCTAGGTGCTAGGCAGAGATGGGAGGCACACTGGCAGGAGATGGAGGGTGGGAAGGATCCGAGAATTGGGCAGAGGTGTTAGATGCCCAGAGGGCAGTTTCAGAGCCCCCAGTTCTCCCGGGTTGGGCTGGGAACATTGCCCCTCCCTCCCTCCTTTCCTGAGTGGTGAGCCTCCTCCCAGGTGTGGTGCCCTACTGGCCTCCCCTCTGGCCACTTTTCCAGCCCTGTGGGCGTCCCTGTTGGGATCCCCTAGTCTCCACTGCTGTCTGACTTGGACCTCCCACCACCCCACCAGCGGAAGGCGCAAATCACGTGCACGGCCATCTTCATCGTGTGGGGCGTCCTGGTCCACCTGGTGATCCCACCCTTTGTGTTCATGGTGACTGAAGAGTGGGACTATATTGAGGGCCTCTACTACTCCTTCATCACCATCTCCACCATCGGCTTTGGGGACTTCGTGGCTGGTGAGTCCTGCCCTGCCCCCTTGCCTCTGCCTCCCCACCTTCTCTTTCTCTGCTTCCCCAATCTCAATTCAGCTGACCTTCATGGGGACCCCTAGTAAGCATTTGTTTCCTGGCACTCCCTCTACCCACTGGGGTCCTTACCCTACCCTGCCAGTTGAAGGAGAAACCAAGGCGTAGAGTAATTGCAGAAGACTCCTATTTCCCTTTCTTGGGACATGGCTTTCTTCTCCTCCTTTCCTCTCTTCGTGTTAGTGTCTGAGCTCTCCCTAGCAGGCTGAGGACTAGGAAAGACACATGAGTGCCCACCTCCTGAACTCAGGTGCACTAGCTAGGAGGTAGGACCTTCCACCTGTAGGATTTGTGCCTGTTGTTCAGAGAGCCCCTGAGCCGAGCCAGGGCCCCTCCCTGTCACAGAGCTGCCTTCCATCCTTTATCAGAGCTGAGGGAGCTGTCCCAGGGGCTTGGCTCAGAGGCCCGAAACTTTGCTCTTGCCACAGGCGGCTTAAACACTGAGGCCTTCTTTCAAGCTGCTTGGGCCCAGACACTCCCTCCTACCCCTCCCCTGCTTAATCCAGGCAGGAGATAGGATTCTTTGGCCCCTTTGTCTGCCCAGTCACTTGGCCACTCCAGTACTTGTGCCTGTGGCCTGCATAGCATCCTGGTTCTTCATCTTCTTGACACCCTGTTTGGCTGCATTGCCCCAGTCTTTGTTCCCCCAGTGCTTGCTGCCCTGCCCCGTTGACCTCAGCCTCTGCTCCAGGGGCCGCTGGTCTCCCCCTCCCCTTCTTAGGGGGCAGGAGCAGGTCACTACCCTTCTGCCCCATTGTAAGTGGAGACTTGGAATGCTGGGAGGGGGTAGCTAGTGGGGGAGGAACAGGAAAGAGGCCCAAACACTCTGCTGACTTGACAGATCTGGGCCTGCTGTTTTGGGAGATAAATTTAGACAGAGGCACAACCCTGCCATTGTGTAGCCTTTGGGGCCCAGAGCAGTCAAAGGAGAAACCTTTATACTGGAGAAGCACAGCAGGGTATTTAATTAAGTGTACTTTCTCAGCTCCAGCAAGATGGTTTAAAAAACAAAACAAACAAGCCCCCACTAAGGGAGCCCCACTCCAAAGGAAGCCCCCATTCTCCAGTCCCTTTTCCAGGTTGTTCCCAGTCTCCCGAGGAAGAGTGGGAAAGCACAGGATACATAATGATGCAGATCAGTCTGCCGGAAGAGGAGAGTTATACGAATCTCAGATAATCCTGGAGTGTAGGAAAGCAACCAGAACTGTGCGGGGTGACCCCAGAGGGCTCCCTGGAGCAGGTGTCAGAAGTCTGGCCATGGGAGGAACCAATTCAAGGATGTCAGAAACAGGAAATCAGGAGACAGGCCAGACCTTACTGAAGGAGAACCACGGCTGTCCAGAATATTTCCTCCTGGGACCAGAGCCCACAGTCCTTTCAGGCCAACCACCAGCCTCATTTCTCTTGAACCCATGAGTCCATGCCCTCACTGAGAGTATCAGAGCCCTCTCAGGTAATTTCCATCCTGGTTTCCACTGAACTATAACATATACACCAAAAAAAAGTACATGAAACAGCTAGGTGTGGGGGCAGGTGACTAACTGAAAGGCAGGCATTCGTGGACTGTTCCGTGAACCTCCCTCAGCCCAGCAAACCACTCTGACTGGGAACGGCCCTGCAGAATGATGGGACTGCCCAGCTTCCAGAGCAGGCCTCCTTCCTTTCTCGGTGTGTCCCCTTCTGTGTCCTCGTGCTGTGCCCACTCTCAGCTAACAGCTTTGGCCTTTGAGTGTTTCTGGATCCCACTGACCCCTCTCCTGACCCTCTAGGCTTCCTGTTCTGTCCTCAGGTGTGAACCCCAGTGCCAACTACCACGCCCTGTACCGCTACTTTGTGGAGCTCTGGATCTACCTGGGGCTGGCCTGGCTGTCCCTGTTTGTCAACTGGAAGGTGAGCATGTTTGTGGAGGTCCACAAAGCCATTAAGAAGCGGCGGCGGCGGCGAAAGGAGTCTTTCGAGAGCTCCCCACGCTCCAAAAAGGCTCTGCAAATGGCAGGGAGCACACCGTCCAAGGACGTCAACATCTTCAGCTTTCTGTCTAAAAAGGAAGAGACCTACAATGACCTCATCAAGCAGATTGGGAAGAAGGCAATGAAGACGAGCGGGGGTGGGGACAAGGTCCTGGGGATGGGACCTGGACCAGGACCGGGACTGGGACTGGGACAGGGACCAGGACCTGGACCAGGGCCAGGGCCTCAGGGGGATGGGCTGACAGACGTCCCTGCCTCCCTGGCCCCCCTGGTGTTCTACTCTAAGAACCGGGTGCCCAGCTTGGAAGAGGTGTCTCAGACACTAAGGAGCAAAGGCCATGTGTCACGGCCCCCCAGTGAGGAGGCTGGGGCAGAGCCCCCCGAGGGTAGTTCCCCAGCCTCTGAGGTGTTCATTAACCAGCTGGACCGCATCAGCGAGGAGGGCGAGCCGTGGGATGCCCAGGACTACCATCCACTCATCTTCCAGAACGCCAACATCAGCTATGTGAATGAGGAGACTGGCCTCTTGGACGAGGAGACATCCAAGTCCTCGTTAGAGGACAACCTGACTAGGGAGGAGAGGCCCCAGGAAGAGGCCGAGGCTGAGGTGCCCCTGAATTTGGGCGAGTTTCCCTCATCAGACGAGTCCACCTTCACCAGCACGGAGTCAGAGCTCTCTGTGCCTTATGAGCAGCTAATGAACGAGTACAACAAGGCGAACTGCCCCAGGGGCACGTGAGGTGGGGCCGGCTCCCCACTCCACCTCTGATTGCTTCCATTACCTTTATCCTGGGGCGTCCTGCCATGCCTGGGAGCCCCTGGAACTGGGAGTGGGGAGCCAGGGGCCTGCCTCACCTTTCATCCCCTACAGCTAAGCAAGGTGTGTGCCCAGGACAGGGCCTCTGTTCTCCAGATGAGCGGGCACCCTGGCAGTGGGAGTCATCTGTCCTGAGCGGAGTTGGTTTATTTGATGGTTCAAAGACATGTGTGGGCTGGCAGGACTGACCTTTGCCCCATTGTACGGTTGAGAATGTCACACGGTTCTCTTAAGTTGTGGCCTCGGCCATTTGAGTTTACCAGTATTAATGAGCTGCTTCTGTGTTTGGGCTCAGCACTGAGGGCATTGCTGGAGGGATAACTGTGGTGTGGGGGCTGGGCACTCAGGTCTCCGCTGGAGCAGGGCCCTGCCTAGGGCAAGGATTTAAGCACCTCCCAGTCCTCTCTGTCTACCTGACTGGCCCCTACTTCAAACCTCCGTAGGGAAGAGACTGCCTGGGGGAAGGGATGAGGAGATAAAGGGCAGGCACTGCGACACTCCTGATAGCAGGGAGGCCTAGGGGTGCCTCTGGGGTCCTAGACCTTGGTGATTTACTGAGGCCCAGCCTGGAGACCAGTCTCCTGTCTCTGGCACCCTTTGGCCAAGTGATGAAGGGTGCGGGCTTTCTGCCTCCCAGGAAGTGGTGGGCGGAAGAGAAGGGGAGGGCCTTGGGCACCGAGGCTGCGACTCCTGGGGCTGGTCACCAGGGAGCTGTAGGAGCCAGCTCAGGTCTGCCCCCACCTTCCTGTTTCCCTGTGCCCAGGACAAGGACCTCACCTCTCACTCCCCAGGTTGCTCTGGGCTCGCAGGTGGAAATGGCCAAATATGTGAATCAGGCTCCTCCCGCTAGCCTCCTCTGTGTGTGTGTGTAATACGGGATTTGTGATGGGGGAGCAAAAGATAATGTGAAACTGCATACAGACCGTCTCCGGTGGGGGCTGCAGAGTCCTTAGGTTCTCCGTGATGCACACTCTGGGCCTGTCCACTCTGCCCTACATGTTTTGTTCTTTTTAAATAAACTGCTGTTTTTATACACCTGGCATCTGTTGTCAGCTTTAGAGCCAAAGGGGGAGAGAAGGAAAAGGAGCAGAGTCCCAAGGGTTGGCACGTTCCCTCCTCAGTCTCTTACCTCCCAACTCAATTGGCCTTTCTCAGTGACCTCGGCTGAGGTCATGAAAGAGTCCCTGCATGGACTGACAGGTGAGCAAAGTTGGGAGGGCACCAATCACAGGCGATGGTTACGGGGCAGGAGGAGGGTGACCACCCTTGACCCCAACACCCTCTCTGCCTCTCAGCCCCCTCCCCAATACTGTGGGGCCAAGCAGGGCCAGAACCCACCCCCCACACACACGTGAAGACTGTGACAGGCACCTGCATCCACACCCTCACTCATCCTGTAACCAGGGATGTGCTGGCTAGACAGTGGAGCAAGAAGCAGTGGCATTGTATTTTTCTGTGAAATGTATTAAAATGCTCATTTTAGTTTCCTCACCCCGCCTTGCTGGGGTGTCACTGGCTGTTCTGGAATCACACAAACTATGTACACACTGGCAATGATGTCAAATGTAATTTATTTTAACATTTTTACAATAAAACATGAGATGGACAGGCCAGCCTGGTGTGTGCTGTGTGGGGTGCAACATGGTGAGGCAGTGTGGGAAGACTGGGGAGCACTGAGGACAGCCTTGGGGTCTAGGGGAGAACTGGGGTCTTGGCGTCTGGAAGGGAGAAAAAATCGAAAGATGAGGTGATGGGGGAAGAGCAGGCTACCTAAGATGAGGTGGGCAGAACAGGCCTCTTGGAGGAGGGGACAGTGAACAGGTCTGAATGGGGTAGGGAGGACCATTGCAGAAGAGGGTCCAAGAGCCAGGAAGAAGAGTGAAAGGGAAGAGTGAATAATAAACTGGAGGCACCAGTCTGCCCAGCACTGGTCTACATGCTTTAACTCAGTGATATGTGAATGAACTCGACTGGTCTTGCAACAGCTCTGTAAAGCGGGTCTTACATCCCCACGTTTACAGGCGAGGAATCAGTCCCTGAGAAGTGACTTGTGCAAGATCTCAACAGGTGGGGAGCCTGCTGCAACCCACACAGCCCCGCTCGAGTGAGGAGATGGGTGTCTTCTCTGACAGTTCCAGGGCTTTCCTCACCATGCCACAGGCCAGTCACACTTTCGAGTCTGTTGGGGGAAATGAAAAGTTCTGTGATTGCAGAGTGACCATTTTTCATGAGGGTGCAGATGGTTTGTTTACAAGGACCATTGTTTAAAATACCAACCAATTCTTAATTACTTGATAACATCCCTCCCACTGCCCGAACATCACACACTTCCTCTTACTCCCGCTCTCCCCTCCCCACCACCTCACTCCCCACACACAGGTCTAAGGTTCTTTGGTTTTGCTTTAGCCCCTTTCTGCCTCAGGGTGACAATTTCGTCACACTAAGCTACCTTTATTTCACACTTGACCATTTCACAAAGTCCTTCCACAAGTACAGCTTGGAGCTTCCCTGTGACACTGGGTCATCCAACCCCGTGAGCAGTTAAGGAGATGACTACTAGGGCAGTTTCGCAGAACTGTGCTCATAGGTGATAAGGCACAAACAGGAGGTCGGGGTGGAGGTGTGGTCCTGGCCCCTGTGGCTAAGATCAGTTGGGAGCTTTCTGAGTAAAAGGTCTGGAAATGGTGGGGAAGAGCAACTGGAGCGGAGGATGGGGCCTGGGAGGCAGCCCAGGTTCCTGAGGGATCAAGAGCATTGGAGGGGTACCCTGCAGAGGGCATGGTCACATCACAGGTCCTGTCGAGGGACGGAAGGTAGATGTGGCTTGGGAGTCCAGGGAGAGGACCCTGGCAGGAAATCCCTCTGCTGACACCAGATTCATAACCCAGGTCAGTGAGACCTACAGGCTCATGGGGTACATCACTCAACCCCCAGAGGTCCATGGGGCTCCCAGGCAGCACTCCCACTCCTGTGAGCCCCCTCCCAGCAGCCTCCCGGCCCCTGGCCCTCCCTGCTTCCTCCCAGAAGCCTCCCTGCCCTCATAGTGAACTGGCGCCCTGCACTCCACAGTTACCACCTGGCTTCCCCATTCATTTCTTCAGCTAATGTTCACTGAACACCTACTATGTACCAGGCTCTGTTCTGTGCACTTGGAAAACAACTGTAAAATGAACAAAAATCCCCACCTTCATGGAGCTTATGGTCTAGTTCCCTTTGCTCTCATTTCTGGCCATTTCTCGTAAGTACAAATGCTTTGTACTTATATCCTGCCCGAGGCTCCTTCACACTTGTCTCTTCTTTTTGTCTTTTAATCCTCCTGACAGTTTTTTTTTTTTTTTGCAAATGCAAACTATTAATCAGCATCAAAACTGCTTTCCTGACCTACATTACCATTCCTCAGTTTTCCCTCCAGAAGTTCCTAATCTGATGGGGGAGGCACCCTCAGGGAGCCCACAGTCTGACAGAGGAGATAGTTCTTACCCCCAGAGTCTGCAATCCGAAGGGGAGCAGAGCACAGAGATAAACAAACACAAACTCTGTGTCCCAGCGGGGCCTCTGCCGTCCACTGTGATCCTGGAGGAGTCACTCAGCTTCCTGACGGGACTGACAAAAAGAAACTGGGAGTCTGGGTTTCACCCCGCTACTGGAACTGGCCAGTGCAGACCATCCTCGGACCCACTGCACTGCACGGGAGCTTCCTAGAGCGTGGGGCGGACTGAGGGCGCAGGATGAGGTAGGCAGAGTTTTGCTGCTGTGGGTGGGGTCTCCTGAAATAGTTCAGCCTTCCCTGCCAATTAGGTCTCCACCCTTGAAATAACAGGTCCCCAATTTCCAAACTTATACACAACTGGTCCAGGAACCAGATGCCAGTTTGTGTATTGCCAGGATGTGTTTGCGTAACAGTGAGAGTGCCTCCCCAAATCTCTGCCCCTTCCCTCTATCCTGGCCACCATCCAGGTCACTACGGACCCTCACCTGGATCCCCACAGTGACACAGGGCCTGGCACCTAGAGGGAGCCCCAAGTGTTCATTGGATGAATGAATGAGCCCCATTAGGTGGTTGCCCTTCCACCTGGCCAACACTGCAACCAGCGGTGTGTATCCTAAATTCGGATCCGATCCCTTTATCCTCTGCTTTAGACTCCTCAGGGGCTCCCATTGCTCCTCTCAACCCACCTCTCTCTCCAGCCTCATCTACCCTCCTCCACATCTTTCTGGCCACAGTGAAGTTTCTCAAATGAGCCAGGCCTCCCCAAGACCACGCAGTTTTCTCTGCCAGGCATACACCCTGCCAGTCTCCTAGCTAAGTTCTAAGACCTGTTGGGGTTCAAGGTGGACATAAGCTTCTCTGGGAAGAGTTCCACAATTACCTGCCCCACCCCCACTCCGGGTTCCACATCAGTTGTCCCTCCTCTGTGCCCAGAGCATCTTCCCCAGCAAGCCCAGTACTTCCATGCCATTTCTGGCTGCCTGTCTCCTGGTCTCACACACTCTACCCTGAGCTGGGAGCCTCAGAGGGCAGAGGATGTGGCTGGCTCAGCTTTGGATCCCTGCCTCTGGACCTAGCACGGAGGGGGGCTCAGCTGTTCAGTGTTTACTGAATGGAGGGTGAATGAACCCGAGTCCTGGACTCTTATTGGTAATTCAGTTCCTCTCTTCCCAGGGTAGGGGCCAAATCCAGAGGTACGCTTTGGCTCACAAGAGCAAGCCTCAGCAAAGCTAGGTGGATGATCTTAAGGGACCTTGTCCCAGGCTGTGTGGCCTGATGAGTCACCTAAACTTGCTAAGTCACCCAAATGTGGTGGGCAGGACAGGGACACAGCACACCTCATTTCTCCACAGGCCAGAGAACACCTCTGTCCACACCCCCTTTGGTATTGCCCCACACCGCTCTGCCCTCACCTCGCACCCTCTCCTAGGCAGCCCAGTTTCCACTCCCTGATGACCTGGGGGGTGCTGGGCAGGGCAGGGCAGGGCGGGCCCTCCCACCCCAGTGGCCCCCGTCCCTGTCCTTCCCTCTGGAGTACCTGTGCTCAAAGTGACCACTCACCTTCCCTCCCAGGGGCCAGTTTACCAAGCCCTTTCCCATCCATTCCCTCAGGATTACTCAAGAGGCCTGGGTGCAATATTCTATAGCCCCCATTAAGGGGCTTTTTCAAACAAAGAAACTGGGTGTCTTGGTTTGGTTTCTCAGGAGAGGGAAGACTGAGACCAGAGCTGGGGGGTGTTTGGAGGGAGTAGCAGAAGGGGAGGGGAGATATAGACGGGGAGATGGGGACAAGCAGTTCAGGGGACATTGTTGAGCTCGTCCACTGTGGGCATCTGGACCTCTGCCCTGCTGGCAGTCCCCTAGAGAACCGGTCCAATATAGGTCAGAATTTTCCTCTGAAGGGCAGGGGGCCTGCATGTACCCACCAATTCTTGCCCTCATTGCTTAGGGATGGCCCCAGGGGCACTAATGCCCTCCTTCTTCCCACACACACTGGATGTGACGGACTATGTTGTCAACGGCCACGACAACATCTCCCATCCCACATGCTGGTCAGCAAAGTGACCTCGCCACTCCCTCAGCAGGAGGTGGAGTCTGTTCTTGCATGTGGGCTGGCCCTGGGACTGTTGTGATCAAGAGAATAATGTGCAAGTGACCTTCTGTGCTTTCTGATCCCACGTGTCAAGAAGGCCTAGCAGCTTCTCCTTTTGTGTTGTTGGGGAAGCCAGACACATGTGAGAAGTCTGAGCACCTTGAGGCTCATGTTCTGAAGAACCAAACCTGTCAGGGGAGGAGCCCTGTGCAGCCAGGGCGCCATCCCGGGGCAGCCTGCCCAGAGGAGGCCATGAGTGCAGAGCTCAGCCATCCCCCCACTGCAGACTCGTGAGCAAAAACAGTGGGTGTGGTTTTAAGCCTCTATGTTTTGGGATATTTTGTTAAACAGCAAGAGACAACGGGAACCCTGACTGGGCCTGCCCTGAGCTGAGCGAGCTTCTGCCCAGTTTCCGAGAAAAGCTCTGAGGTGGAAAAGCGGAGAGGCACAGAGGCGCTCGGAGCAGGCAGTCAGCAGCATGCCTGGGGCTGTCTGCAGGAGCTGCACTGACAGCCAGAGAGGACCAGGGGAGGGACACAACCGCATTTACTGCCCTGGCACTGAAACTCCCTCGAGTGGCAGAGGAGAGACCAAATGCCACCAGGTCTTCTGCCTCTTTACGCAAGACCAAAGTTTTTCAAGATATCAAAGTCCCGCCCCGGCTGGTGTAGCTCAGTGGATTGAGCGCAGGCTGCAAACCAAAGCATCGCAGGTTCGATTCCCAGTCAGGGCACATGCCTGGGTTGCAGGCCACAGCCCCCATTAACCGCACATTGAGGTTTCTCTCTCTCTCTCTTTCTCCCTCCCTTCCCTCTCTAAAAACAAATAAATAAAAATCTTTAAAAAAAAAAAAAAGATATCGAAGTCCCTTTTACTCTGAGGTCTCCGGGCCCCTCTGCTGTGTTTAAACAGTGCTGCAGGCCTGGAGTATGCTACCATCAGGCCATGTGGCCTAAACCGTCACACCTGCCATTTGTGAGATACAGGCACCGACCAGGACACTTTATGCCTGTGATCTCCTTTAGTCCCCACAGCACCGTGAGGTCAGTATTCTGACCCCCATTGGGAAGCTGAAGCTGGGAGTGGTTAAGAAACTTGCCCAAAATCACGCCGAAGTGGAGCCTGGGCTCTAACCTGAGAACCCAGAGCCTGTTCTGTTAACAACCATACAAGCCTGTGTTACTGAGCAGAATGAGTTTGTCCACCCGGTGCCAGCAGAGCCAAACAGTAAACACCGAGAACTGCAGTGGAGAAATCCTGGCTATTTTATCGATGAATGGCGCCATCCAGAAGAACGGAAAGTTAATGCCCAAAGCCCCAACTCCCCAGTAGTATATAGGTTACAGATTATACAGGGCAAAATGACAAGACACCGTGGGCTAGGGGTTCAGGTTGTGATAGCAGCTGATTGGTTGAAGGCAAGGTAGGGATAATAAGTCACTTCCTAAGGTCTTGAGGAGAGTTCTGAGGTCTGTTCTGCCACCCCTGTGACTGGTCTCATGGGAAAGTAGCCAGGGGGTCATTCCACCTTAGGGCTCAGAAACTGAAACATAAAACTTAGGTCAAGATGTTATTGTTAGCCTGCCAGAAGTCCGGACCTTGTGATCATTAGTCAGGTCCCGGCTACTGTCTTTTTCTATCTTGGAATTTGCTGATTACTGGTGGCGGGCCAGGGGTGGGGGTGGTCTCTGAGGGGCATATATATAGAAAGAAATGATTTCTAGAGCTAGGATCTACAGCTAAATTTAATCCAAGTCATAAGGACCCTCGGTTTCACCTGCTGGAGAGAGCCTTTCCTGCTCAAGGGCAAGGGAACCCAGAGAGGGTGCCCGGACTGTAGCTTCCTGCCACTTTTCACTGGAAGATGGGGAGATGAACTAGTCAGCGGATACCAGCCCTGCAGGGGCCGAATCACCAGGGGATTCCTGGGCTCTGCCTCTGGAGATTCTGATTCAGCAGGTCTGGGGCAAAACTCGGAAGCACCCAGGTTCCGGGGAATACCTGGCTGGAGAGCTCAGAAGTCAGGTCTCTCTGTGTTCCTGGCATCCCCTGCCAATCCCTCTCTGTCTGTGTTTACCTCCAGACATGTTCAGCTTCCTTCTCATTCTTTAATTCCTCCAACTTCCCTCTGGCCGGCTGAGCTGGTATGTGTGGTGTTGACATCACATTCTATTAAGTTCAGATGGCCCGTATTTGTTGAGTGTCTCTTAGGTTGCCCAGAACACCTGTTACTGGGAACAGAGGAGGAAGAAAAGCGAAGAACAATTACCAACTAGGTGATCGGGACTTCACCTCTGTCTCTCTAACCACTCGGGTTTCCACCCTCAGCAGTTCGCTCAGGGGGAAGATTCTGACCCACTGGTCTGGAGCCCACTCGTACCAGCTCATGAGAGACCCTGGTTAAAGTTTCAGAAAATTTACGAGCTGGTTGCATTAAAAAATTAAATTACATAAACATACAATTAAACTGTGTTAAGAATAAAGGTGGTAAATACTCAAAACTCATCATTTCCTAATTAGTTTATATGTTATGATTATCCATGCTTTGAGATTATTTGCATCTACTGTAGGTGTGTGGTGGAAATATTACACGATGGTATTCTACTACTGTGTTTCTCTTCCTAACTTCATGTCCTTTGACATCTTGTTGGTAGCTCAACATCAGCCACAGTGGCACTATTTATACCATAAAAATGGTCAAACAGCACAAATTAGGGTGCTCCCCTCCCCAGAGAGCCAGATGTCAAACACTGACCAGAACATCACTGCACTGACCTTCTTCTGGACTGGCGGTGTGGCCTGAGTGGGGAGGGGCAGTGAGGTTTTGCCTACCTTGGAAAGGAGAAGCAGTGTCTAGGTTTCAGGGGGAACTTACATCATAAAGTTGTCACTTGCAAGCTCCCTTGGGCCCCTCAGACCGGTGTTGACTTGGGGTGAGAATTCAAGGCACATGGGAGCTGACTGTGAGGGTAATAAGTGTACAGGCTACCCAGGCACCTGCCCCATGTATGTACATGGAAGCTCTTGGGTCATCCTCCAAACTGGAGGCAGAAAGGGGACCATAGGCCTTGTGAAGGAGGCACTTCTGCCTTCAGCTGGAATTCTCGGACCACCCAAAGCCTGGTCCAGGAGTTGCCTTGCACTCCACCCTGCTGCACTTTGGCTTCAGCCAAGTCCCCACCCCCTGGGTTTCATACAATTAAAGGGGAGACCCTCTTAGCAAACACTAGGTCTGACAACTGGATCAGGGAGATTAGGTGAGTTGGGATCCAGACTAAGGCTGCAAGGATCAAATTGCTGAGCAAATCCACCTGCTAACACACAGGATTCTATGCCTCATGTGAGCCAACACAGGAGGGAGTCTAAAGCCTTCCAGAAAGTCCCCACCCCCAGTGCAGGGGAGGAGGTGACTCCATGCAGGTTGTCCACGGCCCAGGTCAGAAGCGTGTGCTTCAGAGGTTGGTGCTCCTGGGATTCCCATCCCAGAATCCTCCCAGCAGTGAGCCAGCTATAGTAGGGCCCACCCCTCAGGACAGGCACTGTCCTGCAGGCCACTGGGCATGCTCTGGGCTTGAGAGCCACTTGTCATGCTATCCTTTAACAAACACAACTTTTATGACCACTTGCCTTTGTGACAGGCTCTGTGCTGGGCACTTTATAAGAGGACCCAGGGAAAAGGTTTCCCTTTCTTCATTCTCTTCCACTCTCATCCTCTATGTGTACATTGGGAGTAGGATGTGGAAGGAGAGGTCATGTGGGGTTGGTACTGGGGATCCTTAATGGCCCATATAGAACTGCAGTGTGTTAGTCCAGGTTCTCTAAGAAGCAGATGCCGTGGCTGGATTCAGCCAAGAAGGACTGTATTGGAGGAAGCAGCTGTGAGAGGTTGGGAGCACCATCTGACCATGATGCAAGTCCAATCCTGAGTGATGGTGGGATGGGAGTCAGGTGGAAGCATCCTAGACAGTAAGCAGGCTAAAGGAAGTTGGGCTAGGCTTTTGGGGGGTTCTCCAGCCAAAGGCAGCTCAGTTGAATCCTGGGTACCCTGTTCTCTATGTCACTGGCCAGAGCAGCCCATGGTCTAGGCACAAAGTTGGCAATGGATTTCAGAGGCAGCACCTGGAGCCTTCGGTCAGTCATGTTCCTTGCAGTTGGAGATGTGTGGGGTGCACTTTCATGGCTGCCACAATTATGGGGAAGCAGAAAATATGCTCACGTAGAAGTCAGATGGTAGAGAGAGGGGGAAAAATAAACACACAGAGAATGGCAGAGGGGCACGCATGCATGCATGTGTGTGCATGTGTGTGCATGCGTGCATGCATGGGAAACATTAAGCCAGAGAGAGAGAGAGGGAGAGGGACTGGGGGTAACAGAAGGTCAGAGAAATATAGACAGAGAGAAATAGAGAAGAATAAATACCAGAGAAGACACATTTCTAGCCCCAGGCATCTCCACAAGGAGATGCTGGTCTAACCTCTGGATTTCCTTGGGATAACCTGCTGAATCCTGACCACAAACTTCTTTGCCTGAGCTAGCTAAAGTGGTCTCTGATTCTTACCATGGAAAGAGCCCTCACAGCAGCATCCCCAACTCAGCCCCAAAGACCTGACCTGTCATCCCAGAAGATGCACCCCAAGACATTAGTTAATGGGAAGTTATTTCTTCATGCCCCTCCTCAACTGGGTGGCCCGGTTCTACACTAACCTAGAAAGACCCTCTGAGCAGCAGCACCGCCCCTTTAAGGTTTTCTTCTCTGCTGTTCTCTACCAGGCAGGTTTGTGACTGCTAGCTTATTCTCTAGAAGGTACATGGGTGTCTGTTTCCTCTCCCCGATGAGCAGGTAGGGTGAAGACTGTTCTTGGGCTCCCTCAGATTCCACGCTCAGCCCTCCCCTAGCTAAAAGCCTTGGGCAAGTCACTTCACTTGCCTGGCCCAGTTTCTTCATAGGAAAAATGGGGACTATAACCTACCTGGAAGGTTAGCATGTAAGGCGCATGGCATTACTCCACGTACCTATTTGTAGAAATAACAGATAACACTGTTGTCATTCTTCTCATGCTAGGAAACACTTAATGATGATTCATTGAAGTTCTAGGGAGAACTGTGACTGGACAGAGGTTATTTTCCTCTGCAGACCCTGACAATTCAGTGCTCTTTCTCTACTGCCCCCTCGGGGAGACATTAGGTAGCAATGTACCTGGGGCTGACCTGAGATTAGGTCTCATATGAACAATTCTTTACATTTACTAGTGCTTTCCAGTTTTCTGTCTCCCTTAATCCTTTCAACAACCTAATGAAAGGAGAAATATGTATTCTTGTTTTAATGTAAAAATCTGATGGGTTTATTGACTTGCCCAAGGTCAGAGAGCTATTTAGGGAAAGACCCCCAAGATCTCATCCCACTTCCAGGCCCTATGGGAATCAGAGATTTCGGGGAATCCAGCTTGGTTCAGCTCCAAAAAACACTCTGAGATTCCTCCTTAACTGGCAGTGCACCCTTCTTCCAATCTCTTTCCGCTGCTGGTTCTGAGCTCCCCAGTATCCCAAAACCTACCTCAAAACTCAGAACCAAATGTTAGCTGCAGGGAATTTATTCCTTCCAGAAGAATCTATTGAGCACCTTTTATGAGCCAAGTACAATGTTAGCCATTGAATATTAGTGATAATCTAATGATGGATCTCAACCCTAGTTGCATATTAGAATCAGGGGGGCATTTTCAAAGTACGCCACCCAGATCCTACAGCAACCAATGAAATCAGAATCTCAGCAGGAAGGGGTGGGAGAGGGGAGGGAGGCCAGTCATCAGAATGTTATTTTAAAACTCCCTGGGTGATCTAATGTGCCCTCAGGGTTGAGAACTTCCAATCTACTTGAAACATAGCTCCCCTCATGTTACAGAGAAAGAAACTGAGGCCCACAGAGGGGTAGTACCTCATGCGAGCCACAGATTTGAGCCTGGTTCTTCAACCTTCAAGCTTCCAGTGTCCTTTCTGAAGGTACTTGGTAAATATTTGCTGAAAGTATCCATGGATGAATGTGGAGTGGGAGCGAGAGAAAGGTGGTGAGTGTAGTAGGTACGTTTGAGATGCTTTCCCCACCCACAGTCCTTCCTGAAGATGGGACGGCCTCCCTAGCTAACTGTCTTTGAATCATGTGACCCACCTTGGCAAAGCTGATTGGACTAGAAGAGGAAACCTGGACCATGACAAACCAATGAAATGACCTGACGAGACATTTGAAATTAAGATATTGAGAGAGTGGGCCAGTAAGCTGTGGGGAGCTGAGCCAGAAGATAATGGAGGCTTGGGAGTGACAGTAGGCATTTGGGATCATGTATGAGCCAGGGAGTAGGGAGAGGAAGAAGGTGTGCAGTGAGAAATAGGAGGATAAAGCAGATACATAGCAAGAATGACAGTGACCAGGGATTAATCAGGCCTTGGTTCCCTTGAGAGCTATACCCTCACATTGACCCTCATCTTTTATGACTAGTGAGTTCCTTGATACCAGAAAGGCCTTGTCCATGGGAACAGCCCATGCAAAAGCCTTTAGCCACCAAAGACCTTTATGTGTCCCTCACTTTGCCCCTGAACCCCACAAGTGTCCCACTGAAGAACTGAGGTTCCTGTCATTCAAGTGCTCAAGCAAAGGGTTGGTGTCTACGTCTTTGAGATACTGGTGAGTTGCTCTCTTAGGTCTTGTTTAACCACATGATTCTGAATTTCCACAATGGGCAGGCAGAGGAGTATTTTAAGATTGTTTTTTCTGCTTCTCGGCGCCCAGTGCCCCATGTGTGACACCTGGTGCCTGGCAAGGAAGCCTGTACCCCTGGGGATGGGAGTGGGGCACACGGTAAACAAAGAACACCAGAAAGTTCCTCTGACCCGCCCCGCACATCAACACGCACATCCCCATGGTGGAAGAATGGCAGGGTGAGGAACAATGGGAGCCTGTGAGTCATGGCGGTAGCCCGGATAATGTTCCTTCAAAAAAGCTCCCTCTAGCCTTGTCCACAGGAGTTTATGTAGGCAGCTGACAGGCAGTGACATTTGGAATGACCCTCAGTTCTAGTGCCCTGCCCTGGGTGACCTGGGTTTTCTCTTTATCTCTTAATTCAACTTTTATTTTTAGCGAAGTGATATATACAAATAGTTTTTCAAAGTCCAATAATACCACGCATATGGTAACGGAAAACAGCAATTGCCTGCCTCACCCTTCCCCACCCCTAACCCCCAGCAGCAACTTCTTTTAGACCTTCCAGCTATTTCTTCCTATCTCTCCTCTACTTCTTTAAATAACATATAGTTATTTTTATCTCATTGTTTTGATCTTACTTTAGTTAGTATAGATTATCTTCCTACTACAAAAGATGAAGACTGGCTCCATTCGACCCGCAACCCACATACTTCCTTTCCTATCCTCCCAGTATAGTTAACCTCAATTTGTGATTAGATCACAATTTGGTGTTTATATTAATTATGACTGAGTAAATATTACATGATATACTTGGTTTACACTTTCTTTCTGGCACAGAATTTTGTTTTCTAAGTTTTTTATTTGCTTAGTTTTGTATGTTATAGTCACGAATTCCCAAAATCCCTGCTATGATTGTAAAACTCCTCTCAGAAGAATAATCTATTAGTCCCATTTTTTTTTCTCGGTGAATTGCTTTCAGACCCAACCATGTTTATGCTCCTGGCTGGATGGCTACCCTCTAGGCCTGCTACGTAGTTAGCACCCTAAAGCGTTCACCATTCATGGGCAATTCCCTTTGCCTCCTTCCTACATTGGAGGCCATGTTTTTCTTTTTTTTTTTTTTAGTCCAGTGCCTTCAGTCTCTTTTCATTTACCTGTTTTTCTGGATGGAGTAATCCCTTCATATCTTTCTGAGAAATGGTATAAGGAGGTAAAATTTTTGAGACCTTGTGTATCTAAAAATATCTTTATTCTACCTTCAAACATGACTGATAGTTTGGCTGGGTATCTAATTATGGGTTGGAGATGTTTTCCTTCAGAATTTTGAGGGGTTTATTATTATTATTATTATTATTATTATTATTATTATTATTTGTCTTCTAGATTTCTGTGTAGCTATGGAAAAGTTCAGTGATATTCTGGTTCCTAGGCCTTCTCATGTGATCTCTCTCTCTCTCTCTCTGGAGACTGGAAACAGTCTAGAATCTCTTTATTTGCCAGTGCATTGGTTGGTGTAATTTCTCATTCACAGTGCTGAGCTCTCAGAGCTCCCTTTCAATCTAGTAGCTCATGACCTTTGGCTCCTGTCTATGCTTGTTACGTTCTATCTTTCTGAGCTACCCCTCTGGAACTGGTTCTCTGATTTTATAATTTTTATTTTTTTTCTTCTTACCCTACTTTTAAGAGGATTTTCTGAACTTTATCTTTCAACCCTCCTGTTGTTCAAAAGAATTTTTCTACCTTATCTTTATTTTGTTTCTTTTTCCCCTTAGTTTTTATTAAGAAAATTGTACATGTACAGAAAAGGTGAAAAAATAGCACGCTTAACATCTCTCCTCACCACGTAAGTCAGTGCCGTTCACTGGAAACATAATGTGAGCCACATATGTAATTTTAAGCTTTCTAGCCATCACACTAAAAAGGTAAAAATAAATAGGGGAAATTAGCTTTTATATTCTATTTATTTTAAAATATCATTTCTACCTGTAATCAATATAAAAAATTAATAAGATATTTTATACTTCTTTCTTTTTTTACTGTCTTTGAAATCCAGTGTGTATTTTATACTCACAGCATAACTCAGTTCAGGTGATTTAAAGTGATTAGTAGCCATAAGTGACTAGTAGATTGAACAATGTTATTATATATTATCTGCCTATATATTTGGGCAGAACCATTTGAAAGAAATTTGTAGATGACATTATGCTTGATTTTGGAATATGTTAGCCTGCAGATCCTAAAATTAAGGACACTTGGCTACATAAACATACCACCATTTTCACAGCTAAAAAGTTTACAATAATTCCCTACTATCTTCAATATCCTATTCATACTCAAATTGTCCCAACTGTGTCCAGATTTTCTTTTATAGCTGGTCTGCTAGAGCCAGAATCCTATCTAGTTTCATTTGCTTGTTAGGTATCCTTAGTCTTTTTAAAATCTATAATACTTGTCCTATCTTTTTGTTTCTCCTGCAACACTGACACTTTACAGGTCTGGGCAAGTTGTCTTTTTTTTTTAATGTATATGTCATTGATTATGCTATTACAGTTGTCCCATTTCCCCCCTTCACTCCCCTCCACCCTGCACACCCCCTCCCACCCACATTCCCCCACTTTAGTTCATGTCCATGTGTCATAAGTTCTTTAGCTTCTACATTTCCCATACTATTCTTGCTCTCCCCCTGTCTATTTTCTACCTACCATATATTCTACTTATTCTCTGTACCTTTTCCCCCTCTCTCCTCCTCCCACTCTCCTGTTGCTAACCCTCCATGTGATCTCCATTTCTGTGGTTCTGTTCCTGTTCTAGTTGTTGCTTACTTTGTTTTTGTTTTAGGTGTGATTGTCAATAATTGTGAGTTTGCTGTTATTTTACTATACATGTTTCTTATCTTCTTTTTCTTAGATAAGTCCCTTTAACATTTCATAAAACAAAGGCTTGGTGATGATGAACTCCTTTAACTTGATCTTATCTGAGAAGCACTTTATCTGCCCCTCCATTCTGAATGAAAGCTTTGCTGGAGAGAGCAATCTGGGATGTAGGTCCTTGCCTTTCATGACTTGGAATACTTTTTTCCAGCCCCTTCTTGCCTGTAAGGTCTCTTTTGAGAAATCAGCTGACAGTCTGATGGGAACTCCTTTGTAGGTAACTGTCTTCTTTTCTCTTGCTGCTTTTAAGATTCTCTCCTTAACTTTAATTCTGGGTAATGTAATTATGATGTGCCTTGGTGTGTTCCTCCTTGGGTCCAACTTCTTTAGCACTGTCTGAGCTTCCTGGAAGTCTATTTCCTTTGCCAGCTTGTAGAAGTTCTCCTTTATTATTTGTTCAAATAACTTTTCCACTTGTTGCTCTTCCTCTTCCCCTTCTGGTACCCCTATAATTCGGATGTTGGAACGTTTAAAGATGTCCTGGAGATTCCTAAGCCTCTCCTCATTTTTTTGAATTCTTATTTCTTCATTGTTTTCTGATTGGATGTTTCTTTCTTCCTTCTGGTCCACTCCATTGATTTGAGTCCCAGTTTCTTTCCCATCATTATTGGATCCCTGTACATTTTCCTTTATTTCACTTAGTGTAGCCTTCATTTTCCATCCAATTTGTAACCAAATTCAACCGATTCTGTGAGCATCCTGATCACCAGTGCTTTGAACTGTGCATCTGATAGGTTGGCTATCTCTTCATCACTTAGTTGAATTTGTTTTGGAGCTTTGATCTGTTCTTTCCTTTGGACCATTTTTTTTTTCTGTCTTGACATTCCTGTTACGTAGTGAGGGGTGGAGTCTTAGGTGTTCATCAGGGTGGGGCAACCCATGTTGCTGGGTTGTGACACTGTTTGTGAGGCATGGATCTGAGAAGGAACAATAGTGCTTGCTCCGCTCTCTGCCATATTTCAGTTCCTTCCACTGCTTCCCCCAAGCAAACTGGGCCCTTCTGGTGCTGATTGCTGTGTGGGTAGGCTTGTGTATGTTCTAGCACCCTGTGGGTCTCTCCAATGAACTCTCCTGTGAGGTTGGGAGTCTTGCCTGACACCTCAACCCCCACAAGTGTTTTCAATCAGTGTTCTGAGGCTTTATTTTCCTGAGCTGGTACCCTGGGTTTCACAGTCTGTCTTGCTCCCCAGTTTTGACTGGTTTATCTGCAAGAGAATGTGGGACTGCCTAGTCCACCAGCCGCCTTGTGTGCAGCACCCCTCCACAATCTGCTGCCTCACTAGGTTTGCCCACTGCCACCCCGTGCCCAGGGTATGCCAGCCAGCACTTTTTTTGCCTTGACCCCTCTCCGCTCAGCCACCGAACTCTGCCCCTCTAACTGGTCTGGATAAATATGTCTATTTTAACTCCTTGGTTGTTGGACTTCCATACAGTTCAATTTTCTGTCAGTACTGGTTGTTTTTTTTGTTTCTAAATTTTTGTTGTCTTTCTTTTGGTTGTGCCAGGAGGCACAGTGTGTCTACCAACGCCTCCACCTTGGCTGGAAGTCAGCAAGTTGTCTTATAGAGTGTCCTACATTCTGGATTTGTCCAGTTGCTTCCTCAGAATGTCATTTAATTCATTCTACCCCATGTAATATTTACTGAAGACTGAAAGTCAGATCATGGTTACATTCAGGTTAAATGTTTTTAGCAAAGTTACTCTATAGGTTGTTATATTTTCAATTTTCAGGAGCCATTTCTTATTCTGTAAATTTTACTTTTTTTAGCATCCTATTCTTGTTTCAAAGGTTACAGTATTTTTCTTATTTCTGACAATATTAATTATTTCAAAGAAATAAAAAGGATTCTGCTTCCTGTATCATCTACCAGTTATTTGATTATTTTGCTTATTTTGCTTGCTTTGCTTATTTTGGTTTCTCTTTTTCATAGGGATGCCTCTCTTCCAGTGTTCAGTGATCCTCAGTTATTTATTCATACTTAAGACTAAGGCTTTGACTACGTGAGCAGTGCTTGTGCCTAGTGGACTTGGTGGCAAGCTGACTTCTTTTTTTTAACTGAGAAACCCCTGAATGTCAGCCTTTGTAGGACTTTTCTTTTGGGCCAATTTCCCTAGAGAGAATCTTTGGAATTTGCTGGGAGATATAAACCTGTTTTTAATGTTTTGATGCAGAGTGGGGAAGGGCTCAGAGAAACTCACCATTTGGTTCAGACTTGTACCTAATTCCCTGCTTCAGCTGTGTAAAACTCTCTGTTGCTAAGGCAGCCCATTTTCTGCTACGGTGGGGAAGGCAGTGGTTAATTATGTAAGAAGTAGCTATGGGGAGTGGATCTGGGCTCCCTCTATTCACTTCCAACCAGTCTTCCTTAGCCCCACCCTACACCCCCTTTTCAGAGGGATCTGGCCTTTCCAAGTATACCAACAGCTTGAAGCAACCTGCTTCTTATTGCTGTCCTGGCCCTCCTCCCATCCCTCTGCCCACCCACCATAGGCGGTTAAGGTACAGTTTCTGCTGAACTATTCACTCTCTCCTCTCTCCTTCTCCTTGTGGGCTCTGCCTTTTCAAGATCATCTCAGTGGGGTTTTAAGAGAGGGAAAAAATAAATAATCAGTCCTGCGTGCTTTCTCTTCAACCATGACCCATCCTCTAGAGGTGAAAACCGAGGTTTAAAGAAAGTTTGGGAGGTCCCACATTCAAATTCCAACTTCACTAAGAGAGCATCCTGGACAGAGACCTGGGAGAAGCTTGACCCCTGAAAACTCTGCTCTGTGGCCTGGCTTCTGGGGCGGAGAGGAAGGGATGCCAGGACCCCAATTTTGGCCACGACACTGGAGCTCTGAGATGGCCACTTTGCCCTGAGCCAGCTCCTACATGGCCTGTTACATCTCCAGACTCCAGTATAGTTACTGGGGCCCAATTACCGGCTCACCGCCCCCAGACCCTGGCCCTCCAGGGCCTGGTCTTCATCTGTCTCTGAACTTGCTTCTCCCTTTCGCTCCTTTTATTTTTCTCATTTATCTTATTTCTCACTCTCAATATCTCTCCTTTTTTCCTTTCTCCATCTATTCCTCTCCATCTGTTCCTCTTTTCCTTTCCCCCATTCTCTCTCAGTCTTTTTAAAAACAGATTTTATTTACTTATTCCTAGACAGAAGGACAGGGAGGGAGAAAGACAGGGAGAGAAACATCGATCGGTTGCCCCTTGCATGTATCCCAACTGGGAACCAAACCCACACCCCAGGCATGTGCCGTGATGTGGATTCAAACCAGTGACTTCTTGCTCCTCAGGACAATGCCCAGCCAACTGAGCCACACTGGTCACAGCTCTCTCTTACTCTTTCCTTCTCTCCACTCATCCTGAACTTCCTCCTTTGGTAAATCAGGGGATTTTAAATCTATACTAGTGGTTTTCAACCAGGGTTGATTGCCCCTTCCCGCCCAATCAAAGTTGCCAAACATCTGGCAACTGGGGCTGGGGTTGGTGCTCCTGGCATCTAGTGGGTAGAGGCTAGGGATGCTGCTAAACATCCTGCAATGCACAGGACAGTCCCCACAAAAAAAGAATTATCTGACCTTCAATGCCAATAGTGCCGAGGTTGAGAAACTCTGATCCCCTGTAATCCCTACTTTACACACACCCTCTAGTCTCTCTCAGAGAAAACAAGAGTGGAGAGCAGAGGCCCAGAGAGGGAGCCATTGCCAGCAGCTGGCTGGGGTGAATAGCCCAGAGAGTGGGCGGGATTCAGCCTCCGGAATCTGCTGGTGTTGGTTTTGGCCTTCTGAGGGTCAGACAATCTGGTGAGAAAGCACTCCTTAGCCACTCTAACAGCTGCTGCCAGCTGTTTACCTGCCTGTGGGACCACCCCTGGTCCTGGCTCAGGAGCAGGTAATGAAAACACAGCCGGCCCACTGCCCACCCCAGACTGGCCTCTCCTGCAATGGGCAGAAGGAGTAGCCTCTGACAGGCAGTGCAAGCCATGGAAACCCACCTCTTCCCCAATCTATCCTACTAACCTTCCAGAAACTCTCCTAGAACTCAGCGTGTGATGTAATGGGGCCTTGCCATGACTGCCATGACTGTAACCCTACACTACCAAAGCCTCCACAGGCTGCATTTACTTCCTGAAGTCAGTAAGAACAGGGGTGAATTGTGGGGTAGAATGGAACCCAGCCCTGATGAACTCAGGGAAGCAGGCCAAGAGTTCAAGTCCAAGAGGAGAATCCTGGAGAGACCTGGCGGGGTGCCCTGGCTCCAACTCCAGGTTCAGACTATGAATCACTCCCTGGAGTCCTCCAATATTCATTCTCCCATTCTTACACAGTAATAGAATTTTTAGCTGGGCACAAGGCTACCCAGCAAAAGACTACATTTCCCAGATTCTCTTGCAGCTAGTAGTGGCCACATGATTAAGTTCTGGCCAATGAGGCATGAACAGAAATCACAGGTACAGTATCTGGATCATGTCTTCAAAAGGAAGAAGGGTGAAAATGTGATAGCAGGAGCTGGAGCATTCATTTTGAACCATGTGAAGCATTATGTGTTGGAGGTGGCAGAATAACAAGGTAGAAGATGTCTATCTCTCTACACAATAACCGTACCATCTACTCAGAGAGAGAAATGAAATTGTTTCTTGTTTAAGCACTGTATGTTGGGGTTTCTTTCTAATAGCAGCCTAACATGCATCCTAACTAAAATAACTCCTCAGGAGAGCTGACTTCTGGTCAAGATGGCAGCATAGGTAAACACTGCTTACCTTGCATAACCACATCAAAATTACACCTAAAATATAGAACAACTCAGAACTCTCAGAAATACAGTTGAATGGAAGTCTGACAGCTACGGAATTGAAGAAACCACATCCATCCAGACTGGTAGGAGGGGCGCAGACACAGAACAGGCTGGTCCCACACCCATGTGTGGTGGATAAAAATTTGGGAGGGAGATCTCAGGAACAAGGAATCCCAGCCCCACACCAGGCCTCCTAGCCCAGGTTTCCAGTGACAGGAAGATAAGTCCCCATAACTTCTGGCTGCAAAAACCAGTGGGGATTGAGTTGGTGGAAGAAACTTCTGGAGTCCCAAGCAGTTCCTCTTAAAGAACCCACACATGAACTTACCCAGACTCACTCCCTCTGAGCTCCAGCACAGGGGTAGCAGCTTGAAAGGTACCAGGGGCACACAGAGAGAAACCGAAGTGTCTGGAATCAAGGTGAGAGCTGGGAGACAGCTTTCTCCCAGACAGAAAGGCAGGCAGAGGCCATTGTCCCTTTTCTGGACCCTACTCCCACAGAGCCACAGGGCTGGCAGGCTGGTCCCATTTCTGTGACTCTATCAACCTGGCTAAGACCATTTGCCCCACCCCAGAAACTCTGTCCCATCTGACTTATGGGCCCACCCAAGCTGCTTTTCCATATGAATAGTTGGTCTTGGCTCATGCTTCACAACTGCCTATATCCTCTGAAACAAGAACAGCCAACCTCTGTGAATCCCCAGCTCCTGTACCTATTGCTAAGTGGTCCCAGGCCTGTCACCAGCAGCAGCCAGCCTAGATTTACAGCTACACTACACCTGGGAATCTCCAAGCCCAGCACAAGTAGCAGCCACCTCAGATAGCTTTATAACTTATGCAGGGTGGCCCCAGGCAAAACACAGGTGGGGGCTGACCTTGGTCTGCACCACCCAGGAAACCACAGAGCTGGTGCACCCAGTGGACAGCTACAGACCAAGTTGGAACATCACCACCCTGCCCCTGCACAGCTGATCCTCCATGGAGGTCAGAGGTTGGTGGTCAGAGGTCATAGCCTGTCCTTGCAGCTGACTGGCCTGTGTAAACCCTCCCATTGACCTGCCAACAGAAATCAAAGCCCAACTACAAGAAGAGGGTCTACTCAGCCGTTGAGTGCCCAGCTTAGGTGATAAGGGAGGCTGTGCCACTGGACTCTACAGGACACCTACTATATTAGGCCATTCTACCAAGACCCAGAGTCATAGCAGCTCTACCTAATACATAGAAACACAGAGAAGCTACCAAAATGAGTAGACAATGGAACATGGCCCAGATGAAAGAACAGATCAAAACTCCAGAAAAAGAAGTGAACAGAATGGAGATAAACAATCAATCAGATGCAGAGTCCAAAATATTGGTTATAAAGATGCTCGAGGAACTTAGTGAGGACCTTAGCAGCATAAAACAGATCCAGTTTGAAATGGAGAATACACTAATTAAAATACAGAACAATTTACAGGGAAACAACAGGAGAATGGATGAAGCCAAGAATCAAGTCAATGATTTGGAACATGAGAAGGCAAAAAACAACCAATCAGAAGAAGAAGAAGAAAGAATTTAAAAAATGAGGATACCATAAGCAGCCTCTAGGTAACTTCAAGAGGTCCAACATTTGCATCATAGGAGGGCCAGAAGGAGAAGAGAAAGAGCAAGAAATTGGACATCTATTTGAAAAAAATAATGAAAAAAACCTTCCATAATTTGGTGAAGGAAATACACATGCAAATCTAGGAAGCACAGAGAGTCCCAAATAAGATGGATGCAAAGAGGCCCACTCCAAGACACATCATTAATTAAAATGCCAAATGTTAAAGATAAAGAGAGAGTCTTAAAAAGCAGCAAGAGAAAAGCAGTTCAGTTACCTACAAGGGAGCTCCCATAAGACTGTCAGCTGATTTCTCAAAAGAAACTTTGCAGGTTAGAAGGGATTGGCAAGAAATATTCAAAGTCATTAAAAGCAGGGACCTACAGCCAGGATTGCTCCACCTGGCAAAGATATCATATAGAATCAAAGGGCAGATAGAGAACTTCCCAGACAAGAAAAAACTAAAGCAGTTCATCATCACCAAACCATTATTATAAAAAATATTAAAAGGACTTATTTAAGAAAAAGACGGTCAAAACTATTAACAATAAAATGGCACAAAATGAATATCTACCAACAATCGAATATAAAAAACGAACTAAGCAAATCAAAGGAAGAGAGACAGAATCATGTATACGGAGAATGTTTTGGTGGTTGCCAGATGGGAGGGGAGTATGGGGGAATGGATGAAGAGGTGAGGGGATTAAGAAGTACAAATAGGTAGTTACAGAATAGCCATGGGGATGTAAAATACAGTATAGGAAATGGAGTAGGCAAAGAACTTATACACATGACCCATGGACATGAACAATGGTGGGGGGATTGCCTGAGGGAGCAAGGGACACAGTGGAGGCGGACAAAAGGGGGAAAATTAGGACAACTGAAATAGCATAATCAATAACATATAATTTTAAAAAAGGGAAAATAAATATAAGTATCCTCTGCAAAAATAACTGCTCAGCAAACTCTCAACATGAACTACTCCCAGCCTAGGCAAGTATGTGTCACTTCTTGCATCCCCAATACTTTTCAGATGAGAAACTCATGACCCAAGATCACATTTACAGTTAATTTATGATGAAGCTGAGACTTCAGCCAGGTGCAAAACAGTGGCCTGGATGAAGCCCAAGGTTCTTTCCATTTCTCACATTCTAGGATTCTCTGAAACCCATTAATCAAGGGGTGTGGCAGGCACCTTGGAACTCTGGCTTACTGGAGATGTTTACACACAGTCTCATCTCATACAATGAATGGTCTTTTCTCCAGCCACACTGAGCTTTAGTTTCTCAAACCAGCCATTCTCCCTCTCAGCTCAGGGCCTTGGCTTGTACTATATCACCTGCCTGGACTACGCTTCTCCCCTTTTCACCAAAATAATCTTTTCCAAATGCAGCTCAGGCGACACTTCTTTAGGAAGGTCTTATCTATCAGTCCCACTAGCATGAAAACTCCCAGAGGGCAGAGACCATGTCTTTTTCTTCTTTTTTTTCCTTATTATTGTATGCTAATGCCTAGTAGGGTGCCGTAATAAACAACCGTAAAATGAATGAATGAATCCACATGAGAGATCAGAGGTGTAACCACACCTAGAGGCCGGGAAATGGCTAAACTGACCTCACAAGGGGCCTTCCAGTCTCAAGAATGGAGTCTACTAAGAGTGATGTTCTCATCCATGCCTCACCCATGAGGAAACCCTCACCCAGGGCCCCAGGAAGCTTCTAGAGAAACACCTCCAGAACTTGAGTATGTAAATAGACAACCAGGTCTGGTTCAGTAGTTCTGGGTTGGACCCAAGATTCTACATTTTTAAGAAGCTCTCACGTCATTCTGCTGTTTGTGACACTTTGAGCAGCAAGGCCCTAGGGGTCTCAGATTCTCTCTAGAGTTCATCTGTCCATTTGTTTACTCTCTTGCTCTGTCTCTGCATGGGATGCCAGAGCCTGCCTCCTTAGTCCAAGGAGGCAGGTCCTGTGTCCTTTCAGCCTTGAGGATAGCATCCAAGATCAAGGCCTAGTCTGTTTACCCCAGCTGTGCCATACTGCAAACCTGGCAACCACACCCTGCATGTCCTGTCCCTGCCAGCTACCACCTCCTTCCTTCTCCTGGCCAATTCTCCATCTTGGCCTTGGCAGTGGCTGTGACAGTCTGGACCAGAGCCATCCCTTTAACTCTGTGTTTTGCCAGGATTAATTAATTGATTTTAAAACACAAAAGCTGTGTGTATCTGTGTGTGTATGTGTGTTTACGGAGGTTATATCAGAAAACTGAACATAGCCTTGTCAACAGAGGTCCCCTTGTATGGGGGGTATGTGTGTGTCCCTGTCTGTGGGTCCCTTGGTGCTGATGTATGGGCATGTAGGCCTGGGCCTCTGACTCTAATGCAGTGCTCTGAGCATGTGATATGGGGTGGAGAAGAAGAAAGGAAGGGGTGGGACACCAGCAGCTTCATCCCTGAGCCTCCTCTTTCGTCTTCACTGAATAAACATCTTGTTTGTTCACCAGACAGTGGCCGGAGGTCATACACTTCTCCTGCTCCCCCAGAGCTCAGGACTGGCTAGACCTGCACAGGAAGTCTGGCTAAACTATAATCCAGCATGGGAAATGCCAAGGCCAGGAGGGACATGCCAGGCCTGTTAATGGGCCCAGGCAGTGCCCAGGCCCCATGTACCTTCATTACACAGTGGCTCCGAACACAGTCTCCTCCCCACACCACTCTCACCTCCCTGGCACCTCCTGGAAGCACAATGGGGCCATTTCAGAACAAAATCTCATCCTTGAATTCTGTCTTCCCAGGAGTTCCCAGACAGCTGGGGAGGCTCTGGGGCTCAGTGTAAATTGAATCTCAAGCTCTAGTGCCCCATCTTCTCTGCCAGGGTCTGCTGTGGAGGGCAGGGGACCTCACAGCCTCACGATCCAAATCTTCCCCTCCTCATCTGGTGAAGACTAGGGCAACTTCAAAAAGGGAGTGAACTCCCCATCAATAGGGGTATGACCTATCATGGGGAGACTAGCTCTCTTACCATTTTGAGCTTCTCCAATTATAGGGGACAAATTCTTCATCCCTCTGCCCCCAGAATGACTGAACTGCAAGGAAGACAATTGGTCCTGAGTTAAAGAGTCCTAGAAAAGTTGACTTCACAGCATCTCTGTATTCCCTGTTCACTCATGACTTCCTTTTCTACAGCTCTCCCTTGCGTAGTGTTGTTTTTTTTTTAAGATTTTATTTATTTATTTTTAGAGAGGGAAGGGAGGGAGAAAGAGAGAGAGATCAATGTGCAGTCGCTGGGGGCCATGGCCTATAACCCAGGCATGTGCCCTGACTGGGAATCGAACCTGCGATACTTTGGTTCGCAGCCCGCGCTCAATCCACTGAGCTACGCCAGCCAGGGCTTGCGTAGTGTTAATTCCAATGGATAGCTTCTAGTTTCCATGTTTATGAATGAATTGGAGTGGCCCTTTTTGGGGGACAGAAAGTGACTAGAATCATGAAAATGGCAGAAGAATGTTTTCCAAATATTATGGGAATTAACCCTATGCAGGGCCCTTCTGGTTTACCGCTTGAGCAGGAAGACTCATCATGGAAGCCTAAACAAGGGCAATAGGACATGTCCCTGGGAGATGCTAAGGCCGGCTCTCTCCTCTGGGCTCTGGGAGTGAAGACAGGTGTGTGTTCATGTGTGCATGTGGCAGGGGTTGGGGGTGATTCTCTGTTTCTTGGCCTGGCCTCCCATCTGGAGCTGGGACATTTCATGCTCAGCCCACTTCTCCATCACACCCTATCCTCTGATGTCCTCAGTCATTGTGTGTGCTCGTAGACCCTTCAGACCCTTCTGCCTTAGCAGCCAAACATGTGTGGGTCATGTGAGGCTGGTAGGGAGCAGCTCAAAGGGGTGAGGCTCACACCCCTTTTTGGCTACCATGAGATGAGGACACATCTCCTGATGTGGACAGTCCCTCTCAGAGCCTCAGAGGTTCAGCAGGTTCAAAGCCCTGAGTTCAGGTGAGGTCCAGAGCTTCAGCTCTGGCAGTTCAACCTCAGCCTCTTCCCTGAGTCGTCGCTGAGTCTGGGTTTCTGTAGACCTTGGAGTCTGGACTGTGTTCTTGGCATTTATTGAGATTTGGACTTCTGAAAGTGTACATGTGTTTGTATGTGGGTTTCTGTATGAACACGAGAGAGAGAGGGAGGGGGGAGGGGGGAGACACACACACACACACAAACACACACAAAGGAATAGAGGCAGCAAGACAGTAGCAGGGAGAAAGAAGGCTACTCTATCAGAGACCTTTGAAGACCAGAAACTGTCTCCCCTCAGACTGAGGCTCCTTCAAGGCAGGGTGATGTCTCCCCTCAGGCTGGGATTCCCTGAGGACAGGGCAATGTCTCCCTCAGTCTGGGGCTCCCTGACAATCTGCTCTACCTCAGATGGAGAACTCTTCTAAACCACACGTCCTCCTGTATGTTTATACCATGAGGGTTCAATGAGCCAACTTGCCTTAAATCTTCTCTAGAAGCCCAGGCATGCATTCTCTTTCTGGGATGGCATTTAGGGACGTCCCACCTGGGGGGGTCCTTGTTCATAGAGACAATTTGGATGGACTTGGAGGCATGGGACTCCCCCACAGGGCTGTGGGGAATGGAGGTGAGGGGGCCTGCCAGCTGACTACTACCACCTATTCCTGAGCTCTTTTCCTCCCTGTGCTGTGGGGCAGACCACTGGAGTCTGAGACCTGCAGCCCGTGGCAGTCACTGACAGACAGTCCTTCTCCTGGGGTGGCGGCAAACCGACTCCCAGGCGCCAGCGCGGGGCCAGGGCAGCCTGCCCAGGGCTCCAAGCAGCAGGGTCTCTGCCCCTCCCTCTCCGGCCACCCAGGTGAATAGCCTCTCAGTCCTCACTCCTCGGCCCTGTGGGGTCCGGAGGGCCTGGCCCTTCTTGTCTGTCGTGGTGCCCTTTTGGAGTAGGAAGGGAGGATGGGTCCTGGAGCCAGAAAAGTACAGAAGACATGGACGAGGAACACGAAGAAAACAGGAGGAATCATGAGGAGGGTGGCACATGGGCACAGAGACTACAGAACTGGAGAGGTAGGGGTGGGCTTTTCATTATTTCAATATTTATCTTGACATTTTTGCTTTGTCACCAAACAAACAGAACTCCCACTAGAATTTAAGCTTTTTTTTTTTTAACTCAAAGGCAATTTATTAATAGAAAACAATAATTTGAAGAATCCTGTTCAGAGATGGTGACCCTCCCTTCTTGCAGGTGCTGTCAGAGGGCCGGTGGCAGGGGTGGGGTGGCATCCTCAATCAGTGAGATCTTCACTTCCGAATCGGTAAGCACTCCGAGAGCTGACAGGGCCCAGGTCCAGGGGTCTGGGCCCTGTTTCCTGCTGTGGCCCGGAGGACAGTGATGCCCAGCTCCTTGCACCTCTGGGCCACAGCCTGGGCAACCGACATGGCAGCGTATGGAGAGGACTCATCTCTGTCAGCCAGTCACACTGAAGATGGTTTCCTTGCCAGAAAGATCAGTGACAGATTGTCACTGAAGGATGCAAAGATGTGGCAGATACCCAGTACATTTTCTCCTTCAGCACCTGAGGTCCAAGGTTGATGACCTGTTCTTCCTTTTTCTCCGTTCTCTTGTGAGGTACCATTTCTGTGCATCTTCTCCAGACTCTACCACCAGGAAGGGGAAAAAAAGAAATTTAATATTTGTGTTCACTGTTTCACCTATGCAGCTAGTTGCCTGGCACACAGTAGATGCTCAATTAATATCTGTTAAGTGAGTGACAGATTCTAACTGGTATGGTTTTATGGGCTTTTGGACTTTTCTATGATGTTTCTGACAGTTACAAGCTTCCCCTGCTCTCTCTCCACAGCCACCAATGCACACAACCCAGCTGCCCATGGGGGCGGTGGGGGGTGGGCCTGGTGGCCAGGAGACCTGGATGGACTCTAGGGTTGATTCTGCTCCTCTTGAGGTGAGATATGTGGTCAGACAAGTCTCTGTCCCTGGCTCTCAGTTTTCCCATCTGCAAAATGAGGAGAATGGATTAGGTTAATGGTTTGCAAAGACTTTTTTTCTCCCCCCTCCCCCCTCAAGCAGTAGAACACTTTCTACAAAGAAATCTTAAGAAAAAAAACTCAAAATACAAAATAGCTGATGCTTGAGGTTCTGCAAAGGGGCTGGAGTCAGTCCACCCCTGCCCCATTCTTCTCCTCACAAGTTCTCTGCAACCCCTCTGGGGGGCCAGTCAGTTCTACTGAGCACGCAGTTCCCTGAGAACCGGGAGGGAAGGAGTAATGGCCAGAGCAGCCCCTCTCTGCCCACAAGGCCCAGGGAGCAGCAGAGGGGGTGCTCCAGGTGCATTCCATCCTAACTCAGTCCCCAGGGAGGCCTGAGTGAGGGGCCAGTGATTTTGAGTTGGGAGTAAACATGGGTGTTTGTAATGGGAGATGGGGTGGGGGCTCCTCCAGCACCAAACCCAGCTCCAGCTCAGGAAACCCTGAAAGGACTAGTTTGAGTTAAAGTTATGTGTCCTGAAAGGCGGCGAGACTCTCGGGGAGCAGGGGCTCTGAGAATGTCTGGGAAGCAGAGCCCCCTCCCCACCTCCCAGGGAGGAAAGCTCTGGTCGGCCAGCACGTCATCACAAGGCGCCACTGCCCTCTTGTGGTCACACTGACAGCAAAACTGAAGTCCCTGATCCTGGGGCATGCTCCAAGTGCCTGGGGGATAAGGACACCCCAAAGCCAGATTCTCGCTGGCTGGGGTCAGGCCTGGGGAGCTCAGGATATCTCTGCCTCCACTGTCCCTTTCTCCCTGCCCCCAGCTCGGAGACTTCCAGAACAGGAAACCACAGCCACACAGCTACTGTGTACCCAGCTGCACGCTGGGAGTCAGAGACCAGGGGTTTGACTACTGCTGGCTTCAACACGCTGTGTGTCCTGGATAAATCAGATAACCCCTCTGGGCCTCCGGATCCTCATTTATAAAACAACACTAACACTTTCTGTCCTGCCAGCCTCAGGAGCTGTCAAGAAGGCTTGTGAAATGCCCTTTGCGTGAGGCCCTGGACAGGTACAAAAGGTCCAAACTGGAGAGTCACTGTCAAGAGGGGAGCAAAAGAGGCAAGGCTGGGAGAAACCAGCCCGGAGAAATCGGTGCTCAGGAGCGGGAGAGGACGGTCCAAGGGAAACGGGAAGGAGGAACTCACCACGGACAAGCCCTGTAGCAGGCCCCCATGCTTCCTCCCCCCTCACCTTTAAGAAATTCAACCCATCTGCAGAGCTTCTCACGTTCCAGCAATTCCCTGCCCGAAGCTGCCCTGACCCTCCAGTGCCCCGCTGTTGAGCCTCGGGCTGCCTCCATAGGGAGGCCCGTGTGATGACATCAGAGCCCTCACGTTTGCTGAACAACTGATGCACAGAGATCACTGTGCTGATTCCCCCCAGCCCTGAGGTACACAGAACAAGCATCACCTTTCCTCCAGTTCCCAGCAACGCAGTCATTCTGTCTGAGACCTCGCCTTCCCATTCGTATTTCTAGCAATGGTCTCTCACAGCAACGTGGACATTGTCTACCATGCATCCTCACACTCGTGCAGCCTGTCTGCACCCCTTATCCAATTCCAAAGCCACGTCTGCATTTCAGGTGTTTGTTACTGCAGCAGCCCAGAACCCCCAGGAGCTAGGAGAGAGGCCTGGGACAGCCTGTCCCTCACAGCCCTCAGCCGGAACCACTGTGCTGACACCTTGATCTCAGACTTCCAGCCCCCAGAACTGGGAGACGACACACTGCTGTGGCTTTAAGCCGCCCAGCTGTGGTCACTGTGTTACCACCGTAGTCCTGGCAAACTAGCATGCATCACTTCATCCTCAGCTGCCGCAGGGCAGCCCCTCATCGAAGGCTCTGACCCCACCTCCTTCTTCAGTCTCTCCAGCTGGCCCCACTTCCTCCTGCGACCTCTATCCTTGCATCCCTGCAGTGACCCCAAATCAGATTCCCAGTCCCCTTGTGGTTCCACCTGTTGAGTCCCCATCATTCTCCCGACAATGATTGTCACGGCCCTTGTTTTCTGCGCTTGTCATGTGCCAGGCTCAGATGAGTTTTACTTTCATTCTGTCACTGAATCCTCACACGAGCTAAGTGCCAACATCATCCCAACTTCCCAGAGAAAGCTGGGATTCAGAGAGGCTAAGTAACTCACCAACGTCACACAGCGGGAATATGCCCCAAGGTTTGTCTTAGCTGCAAGTCTGTGCTCATAACCACCGCACACTCTGGCCTCACACCCCTGTCCTGCCTCTCTCACAGCCACTATTTCCAACTGCCTGCTGCACATTCCACCCGCATCGCCTGAGGTCCCCTCCAGTCCTCTGTGCCTAAAACAAGCCTAACAGTCCCCCTCACACAACCCCTCCCTGCCCAGCAGCTCTTTCCGCCACTTCCCGTGAGGGCCTTCCACTCAACCTTGCTCCTGCCACTCTCAGGGTATAGGAGACGCTGGGCCACTTCTCTTTGAAGCCCCAGACTAGTTTTTCAATTTTAAAATGTTATTTACTGATTGATTTTTTAAAAAAGTTAAATACAGGAGTATTTACTTTTTAGCTGTACAGTTTCATGGATTTTAGCACATGCCTAGTTTCTTATAACCATCACCACAAACAGGATACAGAACAGTTTTAACAATGCTAACCTCTGGAAACTTTGATCTGTTTTCTGTTCTGTATTAGTTTCCTGTCGCTGCTATAACAAATTACCACAAACTTAGCAGCTTAAAAGAACAGAAGTTTATTTTCTCACAGTTCTGGAGGCCAGGAGTCTAAAATCGGTACCGCTGGGCGGAAATCAAGGTGTTGGCAGGGCCGCGTGACTCCTCGTGAAGGCTCTGGGGAGGAAACTGCTTTTTGCGTCATCAAGGTTCTGTCTGAAGGCTGCCAGCATTCCTTGGATGTGGCCATATTCGTTCAGTCCTCAAGGACAACGCTGCCAGTCTCTCTCTTTCTGTTCCATCTTCGTATGGCCTTCTCCTCTGCGTGAAGCCCCCATCTGCCTCCCGCCTCTTACAGAATGTAGGACCCACTTGGATAACCCAGGGTCACTCTACCTCAAGATCCTTAACTTAATCACTGCTGCAAAATCCTTTTTTGCTAGATGAGTTAACATTCACAAGTTCCAGGGATTAGAACATATAGATACCTTTTGAGGGGGAGGGGCATAGTTTAACCTACCACATGACTCTATCGCCTTTCTCACAAGGTCATATAAATAAATGTTGTAATCTTTTGAGACTAACTTCTTCTATTCAGCAAATAGAAGAAGCCTTTGAGAGCTATCCAAGCTGTTACATGTGTCGATAGTCCATTCTTTTTTATTGAGGAGTAGTATTTCACCTTACGAATGTATCACAGTTTCTTTGTCCACTTACCAGTTGAAGAACATTCAGATTATTTCCACTTTGGGTGATTATAAATTGTGCTGTATAAACATTTGTGGACAGTTTTCTGTATGAACATAAGTTTTCATTTCTCTAGAGTAAAAATTCTAGGAGTAGGATTGCTAGGTTGTGTGTTGTGTGTATAACTGCAAGAAATGGACAAACCATTTTCCACAGTCACTAAACCATTGGCATTCCCATCAGCAATGCAGGAGAATACCAGGTGTTGCACGTCCTTGCCAGCACTTGGTATTATCTGTATTTTTAAAAATCCTAACCATTCTAATAGGTATTTGATGCCATGTAATTGTGGTTTGAATTTTGTATTTCCTTAATGCCTAAGAACGTTGAGCATCTTTTCATGTATGTATTTGCCATCTGTTTATCTTCCCTGGTGAAGTCTGCTCAAACTTTGTGTTTGTCTTTTTATTATGTTGTTTGTTTTCTCACTGTTGAGTTTTGAGAGTTCTTTCTATATTGTAAAGACAAGTAATTTGCCAGACATAATTGGCAAATATTGTCCCCCATTCTGAGGCTTGAATTTTCATTCTCTTTACTGTATCCTTAGCAGAACAAAAGTTTTAAATTTCGATGCAGTTAAGTTAATCTTCTGTTTTCTTTTATGGATCATACTTTTGACGACATATCTAAACTCAATGTCACAAACACTTTCTTTGATGTTTTTCTCATAATAGTCTTATTGCTTTACATTCTATATTTAGTTTGATAATCCATTGTGGGTTAATTTTTGTATATGGTATAAGATACAGGTCAAGGTCATTTTTTAAAAATATAGCAGTACCTCGGTACTTGTCGTTAATTCATTCTGGAACTTGTGACAAATGCCAAAACTGACAAGTACCAAACAAATTTTTCAAGCAACAAGGGATGAAGTATTTTCTTTTGCAGGGTGGCATTGTGACTCATACAAATTCTAGCAAGTACTGAAATATTTTTTTTTTCTCATCAAAATGCAATGAGTACCGGGTTTGGTGAGTTCTGAAGCCAGTAAGTACCAAAGTACGACTATATGTGAATATCCAATTGTCCCAACACCATTTGTTGAAAACATATCACTACATTGCATTTACACCTTTGTCATAAACTCAGGTGATCATAAAAGTCGGGCTGTTTGCTGTTTCTGGACTCTCTGTTTTGCTCCATTGAGCTGTATGTGTATTCTTTCCCTAACACCACATTGTCTCAATTACTGTGATTTATAGTATGTCTCAAAATCAGGGAAAATTCTTCAATTTTAATTTTCTATTTCAAAAATTGTTTTGGCTATTCAAGTTTCTTTACCTTTCCATGTAACTTTTGGAATCAGTTTCTTTATATCTACAAAGAATCTTTTTGTGTGTGTGTGTCTTTGTAATTGTATGTTTCAATTTATTTGGAGATACCATCAAATGTTTACATTGTATACTTTTCTGAATATGAGTCTTGGCCCCAAGTCCAGCACTAAATCTCCCTGTAGGTGCTGGGTCACTCTTTGACCACTCCACATGTAGTAACCAGGTTCTATTAATTCGTTCTTCCATTAACTGGCTCACTGGAGTCCACCCTTCATTGTCACTGTCAAGGCTGTTGCATAAGAGGTTCAGCTGTCTTATGATCTCACTCCTGAATGAGTGTTATAGGTTTCTACTGATTCTTGCTTAGCCCACACTGCTCTACTGCATCTTGCTGAAATCTTTACTTGGAACCCTTCATTGGCTCCCCTTTGCTTATTGAAGCAAGTCCAGATTCTTTAGGTTGGCATTCAAGGTCCCTTCAGTCTGACTGCTTCCCATCTCCCAGGCTTCTCTCTTCCTTTACCCTCGATACACCTCCTATCCAGGTGCACTGGGAAGAGACACCTTCTTCTTCGAAGGCCTCAGAGTTTCCTACTTGAGTGTCCTTGCACTTGCTGCTCCTTTTGCCCAGCGCGTCCATCAGTCCCCTGCTGCCGGCCCCTCACAGCCCTTCCGTATTCCTCTCCTGCTGAATGGTATAGTCGAACAATGTTAATTACTGAGCATTCTACTGAAGACACCCTGGCAGACAGGAACACACCCTGTTCTGCAGGACAATATATGCACACAAGTAGCCGGAATGCTGTGTTATTTGTGCTGAATGCCAGACCTTAAGGACTTGGAAATTCAGAGAAGAGAAGACAAATGCTTTTAGAGATAATCAGAGAGTTTTCTTCAAGGCCTAGGCCAAATTCGACTTCCTCACAAAAGCAGACCTACCTCCTAGCAGCCTAAAGAATGGGTGTGTGTGGCTCTGGCTAGTGCAGCTCAGTGGACTGAGCACCAGCCTGCAAAGCAAAGGGTCACTTGTTCGATTCCCAGTCAGGGCACAGGCCTGGGTCATGGGTCCAGGTCCCCAGTAGGGGGTGTGCAAGAGGCAACCACACATTGATGTTTCTCTCCCTCTCTTTCTCCCTCCCTTCCCCTCTCTCTAAAAATAAGTAAATAAAACCCTAGAAACAAGAAAGGAATGGGTGTGTGCATGCGCACACACACGCATTAAAGGTGGGGTAGGCAGAAGGCACTCGAGAAGTCCACCTCTAGTTTATGAAGGGAGCTTAGTGAACTCCTTGGTGATTAATAATATTTATTTATCTGTATAACAGCTAGCTTGTTTAGTAAACAATTCTTGTTTCGATTATTCAGAGAAAATAAAACAACATCTTCTTAGAGTTTGGGAAATTCAGGGGGAAGAAATAGCAGGCATAGCTTACACACGTATTATGATACTAAAAGAAAAGGCAAGGAGTACCCACTACCTGCGTCTGAAAGGGAAATGGCTGAGAGTTTCAGGAATGAGAGCCCAGCCCCCCAGGGGCTGGTTATTGCTGCAGGAAGTGAGGAGTAGAATGTAAAGACGCCGGGGCATCTTCTTTATCTTTGCACCCCCAGCACCTAGGCTAGCAGTGGGCACTTGGTAGGTAAGTGTTTGGGCTCTGCATTGTTCCTGATTGGTTCAAGAAGTTGAATGGAACATTACCGGTTTGGTTTTAGAACCCAGAGGTAGGTACAGGCAGGCTTACTCGGAGGAAGAGCCACAGGACTGCACCGGCCGCCTTTCCGCAGCATTGACAAATCACAGGCTAGACTTCCATGAAGACTTAATTTCTTGACGTTTCTACCAGTTTCTTCCCTATTCCCTAATGTCTCAGCTGGCAGGGTCACTAATCCTTCTAAGAGTGGCCATTTCCAAGCAGCTCCTGCTCATGCGATTGAGACCTTCAAATTTACTAAAATGCAAAACGGTCAGGGTTAGGTGCTGTCATTTAAGCTTCTAGGGCCCTCTCCCATGCCAGGCCCTAAAGCAGGTGTTTTTAACTTGGGAGCCAAGGATGGGCTCAGGGGATGCATGAATCCTTTGACACTGTTTGTCAAAGTGTGTGAGCATATGCACGTGGGCATCTTTTCTGAGGAGGAGGTTCACGTACTCTGACTAGACTCTCAAAGGGATCTGTGACTCCAAAAAGATTATAAAATCTCTGCTTTGGGGAGACAGGCCAAGCTGACCCCAAAAGAAGGGGCTTGTTGTCTAACTGAATGAGTCAGAGGAACAGAAGACATCACCGAACTTCTGAACATAATAGAAGCTTTGATCTCTCTCCCTTTTCTTTGCCTCCCTGCTCTTGACAACACCCCTCCTCCAGACCCCTCCCCTGTACCACCCTGGGGAGTACGGAAGGAATTCAAATGCAGAGAAGTGACCATATGTCCTTCCAAAGGTTTATGAAAGAAAGGAAGAATTTTATAGTCTTCTGGGGAGATAGATTAACCCACATTAGCTCGAGGCAAAGGAATCAGGCTATTTAAGATAACATCATCTAAAAAACAGCCCCCTTATTTTATTTGTCTCCAGATCAGGTGCCTGAGCTCTGTATAGGAAGCTGATAAATGATTTAGTTATGTTTTTCGTTTGGGAAAAGCGCCCGCTTTTATCTCTGTGATTGCTTCTTTATTTGGCAACTCATGAACTTCTTATCTGTTTTCCCTAGTATAATTGCCTGGCCCCTCTCCACCACTAGCAGTGATGTAAGCAGGTTTATCTTTCCATTTTCTTCTGGAGTTTAATATTGTTTAAGCAAACTAATTGGGCTCTATTTCACTTTGCTTTATTTTCCTGTGCCAGACTTAGCAATGGGCTATCTGGGTTTTACTTGTTCTATTCCTTCATAAAGTTTCACTTATGAGGTTCCCCGTCTCTTTCTTTCCTTATGTAAGCACTGCTCTCTAGGATAAGCACAGCTCTAGGTAAGGTGGGATACACAGAGGTAAATGAGGCTCAGGCCCTGTTCTCACTTCCCTAGCCAGAGTTACTAGTGAGAACCACAAAGGTTGTTCATTGTACAAGGGTACCTGGCCAAGGAATCAGCGGGGACTGAAATTTAGCTGCCATTCTGCCTGCACAGCCATGCTCCCTGGAGCTAGCCTGTGTCCACTGGGAGGAAAGAATGCTTTTTTAAAAAGTCCCATATGGGCTAGAAGCAACCCTTCTTAGCATATAGTTGTTATTTATCAGAATAAAGGCATATTAATATCCTAGACATTCAATTAGAAGTCTAGATACCCAGGTTTGGTCCTCAGTATTCAGGAGCTTCTTCTCTCTGAGTTTCAGTTTCCTCTTCTGTATAATGATTGTATTTGATTCAAATTCACTTTGGACTCTCTAATACTTGTCAAATTTAAGTGAAGTGATTCCACCCATCCTCCATCCATCCATCCGTCCATTCATCCATCCATCCATCTATCTACCCACCCATCATAAAAATATGGTCATCCAGGGGGACAGATGGGGTTCGCCCTTGCAGGAAAGAGATGTTACCTGGTGAGACCTTTTCCAGCAAAGTATGCTCTCATGATCTCTGATGACAGATATCTGCCTTTGACAAAGATCCTTTCTCTCCCATCTGAAAGTCAAGGTATTTACATGTCTCAGTCCAGAGAGCAGTCATGTCATTATAGATGCAATCAATCAATAGGATCAGCCTGCAGCCAGCCATGCAGCACGGAGAGACTGGAAGGTGTGTGGGCTGATCCACCCACTACCTCGACATGAAATACGACCACAGCTGTAAAGACTAATGAACTTCTCTCTCACAGCCTCTGACCCCATGAGAGATGATGGGTGTTTTTACAATTAAAGCACCTGGAGTCCAAATGGAAGGCAACAGACAATTATAAATATTGGATGAAATTGACCTTGGGTGTGTGGGATGGTCATAAAGCCATGGCCATGCATTCGAGCAGGAGAGTGTAGGTGGTATGCTGGGGCAGGAAGCGAGAGATGGCTCTGCTGGGAAAGTGATTCTTCTGGGGGCCCCATCCCCAGTACCCAAGCAGGCAGGCTGGGGCATTTTGCTCCTTCAGAACCCATTTCTTTCATCTGCCTGATTGTTTTTATCTGTTAGACCCAGCCCTCTGCCAAAGTGTGTTTGCAATGGTAGCAATAAAGATACCTCACAGTAAACTTCAAACGAGCTGGAAGGCTTTTTTAAAGCCTTGCTGTAGAGAATCAACATTCATTCATTCACTCATTGGTCTACTTGGTGAAATAACATGCAGCACTGTGCTGGATACTCAGTTTGATTCATATGGTCCTTGTCATTTAGGAGTTTATGAGGTGATTGAAGATCAAAATGTATATTAAGAAACTAGAGAAACTAGGCATCCTGGTGTGGGGATTCAGGAAAGGCTAAGGAAAGACCTAGCTTGTAGTCCTTGTTCTGCTGCTTCTGATGAGGTGGCTTCAAGACTGCACCTTCCTCAGCTGTTAAATGGATCGTGGGACTCGGTCAGTCAGTGGCTTTTAAACTTCCATGGGCATAAGGATTCTCTAGAGAACTAGTTAAAGCTGCAGGTGCTTGAGAATTTCAGAGATTCTGCTTTCCAATGCCTGCAGAGGGCTGGAGCTTGGATTTTAATAGTCCCTTGACCCTGATCCCGCCCCCTGGAGGATTCTGATGTCAGGGTCTCTGGACATATTTTGAAAAGCTCTGGGTCAAACACTCTAAATAAAGGTAATTTTCTTGAAAACAGTTCAATAGTTCAATGCTGGGCAGAGAGTAATCAGATGGAAAAATGAAAGAGCCAGGGGAGCTCAGAGATGGGTGATTTCAGAGTGAGGGGCGGACCAGGATTTGGGTGCTCGCAGAGAAACTGAGGTTCAAACTTGCTAGATGTATGAGGCTTGGCTGAGGCTGTGGTTCATCCTTCAGTTTCCTGAGCGAAGAGAGGAGCTGTGCTTTTCAGCTATCAGTGCCACCTCCCAAAGCAAGTGCATGGTGAGCTGTTGAAAAATGTTTGGGCTGTTACTGGATGCACCAATGGAGTCACCTCCGACCATTAGGATAGGACCAGTTTCTTGGAATTTGGAAAAGAAAAGGATATTTAAACATATTATATTTTCATAACATTTAAAAATATTTATCATTACCCAAACTATGGGAACTGAAACCAAAACAGATATGTAGCAGGATAAAGCTTAAGAGGTGATCTTTATTTGAGTAAGTCCAATTTTTTCCCCCAACTTAAAAAATGCAGAGTTGGCTTACTTAGTTAGGCATAGGTAAAAACGAAAAGAAAAGAAATTGTAACATGGTAAGCACAAGCCCAATATTCAAAATAAAAACTTCTAAAGTACATAAAATATTCCCAAAGTTCCATTCAGTGGCTCAAGCTGGAAGCCCAAGAGAAGGCCATGGTTTGTCCCGTGTGTGACACCAAGAAGCAGGTGTGTGCATGAGGTGGTGCATGTGGATGCTGAAATGTGGAGGCCACTCCTTGGATGGGAATGGCCAAGAGACTAAAGATGCAGAAGATGCACATCTGTGAAATACCTGAAGGGCCTTTATTCCTGGTGAAAGCCCAGGGAATCTTCTCTTGTTCTGGAAGAACAGTTCAAATAAGAATCTGAGAAGGAAAATGGGTGGAGGCCCCTAACGTGGCTGCAAGTTAGGTCCAGTCACCCAGGGAGGTGGCGTCCTCTCATTGGTAAGATCATGCTGGCACTCCTGGGACAGCATCAACTATGTGACCCACCGTAGCTGAAGAAGAGAGGCTTCTAGAACTGGGTAGAGGCTGATTGGAAGTCACAAGTTCCCTTCTAGATCCAGACTTTAAACAGAGAAGGATTCACTCAGAAAAGCAGACCATGACTCAAGAGACAGAATCAGGGCTAGCTTTGTGGACTTGGTGTTGCACGGGGCCTGATACTCAGACAGCCCCATGCTTGGCTTAATGCTCTGCTGTTGTTATCTTGAAATTCCTAATAACGTTCTCTTTGAACTTCTGTTTTGGCTTTCTGAGCACAGAATTCCAGTGGACCCAAAATGCATGGGAGCTGAGTGAGACAAGGTACAAGGTAAGCAGTGTGTTAAGTCTGTGACTGAGTAAGCCAGGCTGCTGACAGCCCAGAGAGGCCACACTTTCTTTTAGAACAAGAACAGGCTTCCAAAGAAGAAAGAAGGCAGTGACATTCTAAGACACACAAATGATCAAGGAACTTTTCACTTGTGCTACTTTCCTGTATTTGCCAACCTCTTACACTGAAATTGACGACATAGAAAAAAAGAAGAAGATAGGGTAACTCAGTAGTTCCTGTCTCTCCGTCCTTCCTCACTCATCAGTAGGCCAAAGGTAGAAAGTCTTGGTAGAATGTACAGGAATCAAGAAGCAAAATTTAAAAGTTTAGTTAGTTTTGTGTAGCATTTCTACCATTCTGGTAAGGAGTAAATACATATATGTAACTGAAAATGCAAATTTGGTTGCCTGCCTCAACAAAAACCAAATTTGTGAGACAGGTGCTGGTGCAAGAGAAAAGAGGTTTATTCAGGTGCTACCCAACCTGGGAGAATGGTGGACTCCCATCTCAAAGACCATCCACTGATCCTGCTTAAGTCTGCACTTTTTATAGAGCTAGGGAGGGGAGGCCTCTTTTTTCTATCCAATGATCTTGCTAGCTAATGGACTCTCTGGCCATGTCCATTCATCTTTCTAGCTTTCTGGCACACTCAGGTACTGTCCACTCATATTTCTGGTCTTTAGTGTTCTTGGGTCCTATCCATTCATATTTCTGGCCCTCTCAATGTAAGAACCTTCCCCTGTGCCATCATGGCCAAAGGGAGAGACTCCCATTGCTCTGTCTACTGTAACGTGTATACATGTAACTACAAAGTGGGAATTGTATAATTTCAGTGATTATGCATATAAGATAAATGCTCCTATATTTAAATGCTTATATATTTGCATTTAAAATGCCATAGAATAATATAAAAATGAGGGCTAAAGTTCATGCTAATAAGAAAATTTAATTTTTCTTAGACTGACATAAAAAATAGAAAACACCACATCAAGTCAGATACTGCAGAGGAAAGAAAAGAACTATGTATTTTAGTATCTTTAATGGCATTTTTCTTGCTTTTTGGCCAAGGGACAAATTTTTATATTGCACTGCACCCAGCAAATTATGTAGTTGGCTCTTTGGTAGATAACACCTTCAGTTCCGGCAGGTGGGCCAGAGGGCAGCTTGAGCTCAGAAGAGTTCTCTGTAGTGGGATTTTGTATCATATCTTTTTGGAGTTATAGTCACTGGAAGCATTGGTGCCTTGGTTTTACTTGTATTAGTTTCTGTCCTCAGCTGGTAGCTTGCCTCTTCTCTCCAAAATGGGTTCTTACTGCGACACCAGCAGTGTGCCTGCTTTCACAGACTTCCTGACCACGATGAGCAAGTTAGGGTTTATTACATCTCACCCACCCCTACTCCATAATTCTTCCTCCTATTCCTAAAGTCTCTGCTATCAGCTTTCACTCCCTCAGCAACGAGGGCACTCTCTCTCCCCCTTCCCATTCATCCTCCTGCAGAGCCATGCCTCTCTGCCAGTCCAGGTCATTAAGAACCTGTGCTCTGGCTGCAAGGCTGTGTATCCATTTTCCAGGTGAGCTTTGATGGAATGCTGTGTCCCAGGGTCAGGGTTCAGCCTCTTTGTGCCTCTAGCTCATGCCTCATCAGTCAGTTAGGGTTGGAAATGGACTACACTCATCAACCGTTCTTGTTTTCCCTGACTTTTTGTCTTCTCACCCTGGTCATCAGGTATTTCAGCAGCCCAGCACAATTATTCAAAATGAGAGTTTCACCTTTTTGTGCAATAGAGCTTCTTCTAGAACTTTCTGAGATTTCTGATAGGATTTGATTTGTTTACAGAGTTCAGTATTTCATTCATTCCAGTCTTCATCATCATATTTTTGTAACAATTTAAGGCTGGAATTTTCTTTTCTTGAACTAAATAATGCACAGGTATATCTTCACGTTATTTACATTATCTTTATTAGGGATTCTGTCCCCCTCTGGAAGTTTTATAAAATACCAGTAAAAATGTGTAACCTTTCCAAGGAATTCCAGGTTTCTAATGAATTCTTTACATCATGCTCTTTCTCAGCTCCCCAGATAGCAAGCGCATTTCCTGTGCATTTGAGTTATTTCTTCAAGTCATCTGATTGTATCTTTAAATCCAGATAATTCCTGAGCTACATGTGTTTGGGGGTCTTGATTTCTCTAAAAAACAATCTTTACTGCTTTTATATTGTTCTTAATTGGATAACCTTTTATTTTGGAAATTTTGTACCTACAGAAAAATTGAGAGATTAGTGTAATGAATATCCCATATACTCCTCATCAACATTCACTAATTATTAACATTTTGCCATATTTTCTTTCTCTTTGTGATATATACTTTTTTGCTGAATAATTTGGAAGCAAATCACAGAGGTAACACTGCATCCCTAAATATTTCAGCATAATTCTCCAATAAATAAGAATATCTCAGAAAATTAATAATTCCAAAATTTAAAATACAGCCCAATTAAAATTTCCTTATTTGTCCCAAAATGAATCTGACAACTTCTCAATCACTTTTAAAAATTCTGCTAAGATCATTTCAAACTACTGAGCAATCTATTATTTGATCACTCGATGTCTTCCACTCTTCACGCTCAGGCGCACCCCCGCCCCCAAAGAAACAGGCGAGTGCACCAGTCTCAGGAAGGAGCAGAAGTTCCACGCCCAGGGCCCACGATAAAAATCCAGCCGGGAGGGAATTTCTTGGGTAGAGTGGCCAGTCAATCTCAGCATATCAATTTAGGAACTCTTCTCCACTGCTGTCAGACATAGTTGCTCTCCTGAGTTCATTTCTTGGCCAAATTCTGAGGCACTGATGCTTCCAAGCTCTGGTGGTGCAACTAAGTTCCTGGCCTCTTCCAACATATTTAAATTATTTTCAGGCATTTTCAGTCTGACAGAAAAATGTTAATTTCTCTACCAGCAAGTGCCTCATGTAATTCCTTGTTATCTTCCACTCTGAGTGCATTTGGGATAGTGTTGATCCTCCAATAGTTTCTTCAGGAAGAGTTCAAAGAACAGTCTTTCCTAAGTTCTTGCATGCCTAAAAATGTTCAAATTTCTATTTTTAAAATAAAAACTTGGTATAAAAATTTTAGATCACACTTTTTTTCCATGAGGAAATTTTGGGACTTGTTCCACTGTATTCTAGCTCTGAGAGCCGACTCAGAGGAGCCTGAGCACAGCAGGCCGTCTCTCCTGTTCTCTCCGCCTAACGGCCCCAAAGCATCTATATCTCTGTCATTTTGCTAGAAGGTGTTTTGGTGATGACAATCCTTGTTAACTTTTTCTGGAATCAGCTATCCCTTTTCAATAGCTAGACAAGTCATGTATTCCTTGTTTTCTGAAAAGTTTCGAAGAATTGCGTCTTTAAATATTTGTCCTATTACATAATTTCTGGTGTTTACTTCAGACCACCATTTGTGTGTGTGTGTATTAAATTTTCTCAGCTTTTTTTTTGTCCTTAATTGTTTTTTGTAGTGTTTTTTGTACATTTTATTGAGGTGTACCTATAAACAAGAAAATGCACATATTTAGTGTACAATTTGATAGATAAGTTTTAACACATATATACACCCATGAAACCATTGCCACAATCAGTGAACATATCACCCCAAAAAGTTTCCCTGTGTGCTTTATAATCCCTCCCTAAATTTTTTCCCACCCCTTCCCCATTCCCATGTACCACTGATCTGCTTTCTTTCATGTTAGATTAATTTGCATGGTCTAAAATTTTATATAAATGGTATTGCACAGAATATATTCTTTTTACTCAGTATAATTATTGAGAGTCAACCATGTTGTTGCATGTATCAGTAGAAATGGTGAGAACAGACATCCTTGCCTTGTTCCTGATAACATGGGAATTTTTCATCTGAAGAATCATTTCCAGGTGATTCTCTCCCCTGACACCCCCTCCTCCCCACCCCCTGCCTCTTCAGGTAGTTTCTTCACATGCATGCACTTATTTTTAATAGAATTCAGTTGAGGCCTCCAGAGGGCCCTCTGCAGATCCCTGGAGTTATCTGGAGTGTTCTCTCTATATTATTCCCTGACAGCTCTAGTCCCCTTGAGACAGGATAGTAAGAAGCAAGTGGAATAGAGAAACTAAGATAGGTGAACACAATAACCAAGCAATTTACAGCCAGGTGTAGGTGGTCACCGGGGCAGAAGGCCCTGAGTGCCTGGCAGGTGGTGAAACTGGGGAAACAAGGACCTGGCCCCCAAGGTACTCTTTCCTCCCTGGACATAACATCTAGGCTTCCGTTGTATTTCAGCTCCAGGCCCAGAAAAGCAGCAAACCCAGGTGCGTGAGGCCAGAGCCAACTGCAGTGACTAAGCACCCTCTGCCCTCACTGACCAATCAGTGGAGACCACGACCCTGAAAGGGAACGCCTGGAGAACTGATGAATATTCTGCTGAAACCCTCCTCTGAGAACTGCCCTAAGATTCCCACCTGCAAGAAAGAAGTAAAAGCCTCAAGACAAGGGACCCAGATAATTCTCTCCCTCCAGGAGCAACTCTGAGGCATTTTCCCTACAAGCACACATCTAAACTCTAGGCAGGGGTGTCCAACCTTCTGGCATCTCTGGGCCACACTGAAAGGAGACTTGTCTGGGGTCACACATTAAATACACAAGCACTAATGAAAACTGATGAGCAAAAAACAGGTGTTAAGTAAATTTATGATTTTGTGTTGGGCCGCCTCATAGCCATCCTGGACCGCATGCAGTGGGTTGGATACCCCTGCAAGGCAATGGGCAGCTGGCAGCTTCTCCCAGGCTAACTCCCTGAACCTGTCCCCATAGTCCCCTTTGCTCTGACTTCCCAGTGAGTTAAGGCAGCCCAGCCTAGGCTCTCTCGTTGCTTCCTCTATGCTAAGCCCGTCCTTGTTTCACTGTCCCCAACTTTAATAAATGGATCCTCATAGTCATCTGGACTCATGTTGTGAAATCTTTCCCAAACGAAGTCAAGATCCCACACACTACCAGCTGGCCCTAGTCAGACCCACTCAGGGCCAGGCCCCTGTCTGTAACATCCTTAATCTTCAGATCTTCTAGCTCCTTCTACTGAACTGAGAGATCATCAGGCTCTGACTTGGTTTTCCCTTCTCTGTGCTATAACCGGGGACGATTGTGGGATTCATCTCATTTATTTACCATCTCCCAGGGATCACTGAACGTCATTGGTGGCATCCAATATTTTGAACATCATTGCTTCATATAGTTTGTCTGCTTTTTAGTTTTCTTTCCTTTTTTTTTTTTTTTGATGAGGGTAAATCTAAGTCCCTGTTATTCTACCTGTTCAGAAGTAGAAGTTATTGTTGCATAGACTTTTGATGAATAAGCTTTGAGTGAGGGGTGTTTTTCCTCCATCTGATACTTGCAGAAGCTCATGCAGGAAGTTATGTTCCAAACCAGCAGGAGTTTCTCTTAAAACCCAGGCCTGGTATTAAAGTAAAACCTCTCTCCCCACATTCTCACACTGGTGTTTGTTAGATCGGAGTCACTCAAGAAACCAGACAGACGCAGCGAGCTAAGGAGAGCAGGGTTTATTAGTGGGGAGCAAGAGGGAGAGTGGAGCCAACCAAGGGAGGTTAAGAGGAAAGTGAGGCCAAACGAGGGAGGTTGGGACTTAGATCGGGGTTTTTAAACGCAAAAACCTGTGGTTGGGGTATTAAAGTCTGATTGGCTACAGTGGGTTACTAGGTGAAAGCTATATCCTGTTAGGCCAGATAAGCCAACAGCAGACCCTATCTTCCTGGGTAGGGTCTGCAGGCAGCTTCCCAGGGTGCCGTTTTCTCACCTGGTGATTTTCATTCCTCCTAGACCTGCCTAGATCTAACATTCCTGCTTTTTCTTTTAGATAAAGTGGAGGGAGGGGTCATACAGGGATAAGGGGCATCATGTCATCTTAAGGCTACTTCCTGCTGAGTAGGGAGCATAGCAAGGGACTATCTCTTCTTGCGATGGATTATGGTGTACCAGTTAAAGAGAGATGGCAAGGAAGCTGGGTTAAGACTTTGAGAGGAGGGATGAATTTGGAGAATGGAAAGGGTTTATGGAGTGGGAGGAACATACCATCAGGTTGGCACATGGAACTAGGGACGGCTACTGCTGCCAGAACCCACAGGCAAGCCAGCGAGCCTAGCAGCATTTAGTGACTAAGAGAAATAAGCTACAGACCTTAGATTGGGCCCATAATGTTGGGTGCTGGGGAATTAGGCTTGCCTCCTAAGGTTAGCAGCAGGACTGTTTGTGGGTTTAGTCTCTGTAATGAGGGCATTAGAAAGGAAGCTTGTCCCTCCCTATCAGCAGGACAAGGCAGGTAGGTGTAGCAAAGGTGTGTTCCCCTATATGGCAGAAGAGCTGAGGAGTGGCCCATGGTTTTGTTAGTTTTTTGTCTAGGCTGAGGAGGGGGTTAAAGGCCCCAAATATTCTGGCAGAACTGAGAACATGGCTCCCATATCTAGGATAAAGGAGATATCCTGCCACTCATAGGGTTACCTGGGTTCAGCAGTACTAATGGTAATGGTCAGGGCTCTTGAACCCGGGCCCTATCAGTCTTTTGCAGCTAGACCGGCTAGACCGAGTAGGTCAGGGACTGTGAACTCAGGGGCAACTTCTCCCACGGAGGAAGTCTGGTCCCTCAGCGGGAGGCCGACAAACAGTTAACCTTCCAATGCCGTCTTCTTGCAGAGCAGACAGGGTCCTGGAGGTGGCCATGGGTTCGGGCAGAACCTCACCCAATGTCCCTTCTTTCTGCACCTGAAACAAGGACAGCGGGGAGCCTCTGCCTGGGTAGGTTTCTTTCCTTTTCCACCACCCCTCGGGGTTTGTCCCTGGAGGGCAGTGGCAAGCATTAGGTATCTCTTGTTCTCTCTTTCCTGCCTTTCCTTTTCTCTGGCATTTTCTCTTTCTTCTCTCTCTTTATCTCTCGCTCTTTTTTTTTTTTTTTTTTTTAGTTTTTTCTCCTCCTCTCTGTTGCTGAATACCCAGAAAGCCATCTTAATGAGGTCCTCTAGTTTTTGGAGCTTTTCCCAAATATCGAGTAAGGGCCTGTCAGCAGAGCTTGGGTCTACTGATGGGTGTGTTTGAGAATTTCCTCACTGAGGCGGCTCCCTCACATAGTTTGCGGGGTCCCCAGAGAAAGAGCGGAGCTCGCCCTCTATTTGGCTAAGTCTGAGAGTGAGAAAGCAACACGAGAGCACACCACTCCCTCTCGTCCTGTTGCTTGCCCGAGAGGAAACATCCCCGAGGAGGCCTCAGTGGGGGCGCACACTGGGGGATTTGAGACGAGCCTTCTAGCACAAGTGTGAGCAGGAGGGTGTAAGGGCTTTATTCTGGGGGTAGGAGGGTTGGGGCTGGAAGGCTGTGAGGGTTCCGAGTCCCCTGAAGGAGATGAGTGACCAGCGGGATCAAAGGAGGTGGCTGAAGGGTAGCCGGGAGGGGAGGAGGAGTGGAAAGGGTAGGGAGCTCAGACCGCCTGCCAGTGCGCCCAACAAGATTTGGGCTTTTGAAATCGAAAAAGTGCCGTTCTCCGGCTATGCTAGGAGGGTGAGTCCGAGTCCCACGACTTGAGTGCTGACTCCCGGAATCAGAAGTGGGGCCAGGGCGACCCTGGACGGAACCCCCAGTTTGAAGTGTTAACTCCCGGAGGCCCTGGACGGACCCCTTCCCCCACCCCCGAGTGCGTGGAGTCAAAGGTCAAGGACTCACCCGAGAGAACAGGGACCGGGGTTGACTGGAAAGGTCGCGTGCCATGCCAAGGGTACTCCCGAGTGAGGAGCGAAATAGGATGGAAGAGCCAGAGGGGAGGCTTGAGCCGCTGTCCCCTAGGGTTTCTGAGCGACCGGAGGCCGATCCCCGGAACGGACGGAGCATGGGGCTTCGGCCGGTGGGTGCCCAATCCCGGGTTTCGGCACCAAATGTTAGGTCAGAGTCGCTCAAGAAACCGGACGGACACAGCGAGCTAAGGAGAGCAGGGTTTCCTGGCGGGGAGTCAGAGGGAAAGTGGGGCCAACCGAGGGACGTTAAGAGGGAAGTGGGGCCTGGTTGGGGAGGCAAAGAAGGGAGATTGGGACTCACGAGGTTGTTTTTAGATCAGGGTTTTTAAACGCAAAAACCTGTGGTTGGGGTATTAAAGTCTGATTGGCTAGAGCTGGTTGTTGGGTGAAAGCTCCGTCCTGTTAGGCCAGATAAGCCGGCCCCAGACCCTAATCTTCTTGGGTAGGGTCTGCAGGCAGCTTCCCAGGGTGCCGTTTTCTCACCTGGTGATTTTCATTTCTCCCAGGCCTGCCTAAATCTAACAGTATTTTCCTACAAACATGGTGTGACTGTGTGATTTCTACCCCTTCTCTTTCCTTCCTCAGGACCGAACTAGATCCAGGGAAGCTCGGTTTCCTGGTCTGGACACTCAGTTTTATTCTTACTAAGTAAAGGACTCAGGTTTTAAAACCTAAGGTGTGCCCTCACCCTGGACAAGTATACTTTGCAAACTCTGAGGTCTGCAGCCCCTAAATTCTCTCCTTTTCATTCCCTTGCTCCTGATCTATTTCTACATCTTTTGACACTCTTGCCATTTATTTAGAGTTTTGACTTTCTTATAGTTTTAACAAAATAGAGTTTACATTTCTGTTTCATGTTCTCCTTGTTTCTTTTAGATGATTTCCAGAAGGACAGGAAAACATCAACTTGAAACTATCATCTTCAAACTGGAAGTCAGGGGACATGCATTGCTGTGGCTGTCTCGAGTATGTTTTTACATCTCCACTAAGTCTGGCACAGTCTCTGATCTCTAATAGGAAGTCAGTAAGTGTTTGAAGAATGACTATAGCCAATACAAGTCAATACAGCCACCTCCTTATAAATTGGGTCTGCATATTAAGGTAGCCCTTTGCTTCCTCTCTACCAGAGATGTCCAGAATACATGGACATCTTTCCCCCACTGAGTCTGGAGCTTCCTCAGGCATGGAGAGAGCTGATGAAAGTCTAAAAACATGAGGCTGTCTGAAGTGTGTCTTCCAAGAATGTGGGCTTTTGTGATGGACAAATGTGAGTTTGAAACTCAGCTATAACATTTGCTGCTTGTTGGACCTTGTGCTCATCAGGGTTCTCCAGAGAAAGGGAACCAATAGGATGGAGACAGACAGGTTGTTATAGAGTTACTATTTATCTACTTGTTTATCTAACTATATATTTCCTCTATATCTATCTACATCTATCTATCTTTTTAAAGCTATTTTTTAAAGATTTTATTTATATGTATTTTTAGAGAGAGGGGAAGGGAGAAAGAGAAGGAGAGAAACATCAGTGTGTGGTTGTCTCTCATGTGCCCCTACTGGGGGCCTGGCCCACAACCCAGGCATGTGCTCTGACTGGGAATCGAACTGGCAACCTTTCAGTCAGCAGGCCAGCACTCAATCCACTGAGCCACACCAGCCAGGGCTGTCTATATATCAATCTATCTATCTAAAGAAAATTTTAAGGAACTGGCTCATGTGATTGTGGGGGTTGGCAAGTCTAAAATCTTCCAGGCAGGTCAGTGGGCTGGAAAGTTTGGCAAGAATTGATATTGCAGTCTTGAATCTGAAGGCAATCCGAAGGCTGAATCTTCCTGTTGGGTGGGTAGAGAAACAGACTTTAGTCTTTTCTCTTAGGATTTCAACTGATTAGATGAGGCCAAACCGCACTATGACAGTAATCAGCTTTACTCAAAGACTATTGATTTAGGGGGACTTCCTGTCAAGATGGTGATATAGGCAGACATGGCTCACCTCTTCGCACAATCACATCAAAATTACAACTAAAATATAGAGCAACCATCACTCAGGAATGTCAGAAATTGAGTTGAATGGAAGTCTGACAACTATGGATTTGAAGAAACCACATCCATCCAGACTGGTAGGAGTGGCGGGGACATGGAATGGGCTGGCCCCACACCCATGTGGATAAAAATTCAGGAGGGATATCTTAGGACTGAGGAGTCCCAGATTCACACCAGGCCCCCCAGTCAGGGATTCCAGTGCCAGGAAGAAAAGTTCCTACAACTTCTGGCCACTTGAGTTGGTGCTGCTGGAGCCCTAAGCAATTCCTATTGTGAGGAACTCATGGACTCACCTACTCAGACTCACTCCCTCTGAGCTCCAGCCCCCAAGTGGTAGCTTGAAGGTCACCAGTGACATACAGGAAGAGACTGAAGTGTCTGGCATCTGGGTGAGCAGAGGCCACTGTCCCTTGGCGGAGTCCTCCCCGCACAGGTCCAGTAGGCTAGTGCCATAACTGAGACTCCATCAACCTGGCTAACACTGTGTGACCCACCTTGGAGATTCCCAGAGACTCCGTCCCATGGAACTTACAGGCTGACCCAAGCTGCTTTTCCATAAGAATGGCTAGTCTTGGCTCCTAAATCCTATCAAACAAGCAACAGCTGGCTTTATTGAGCCCTAGATTAGAGTTACAGCTTGGTTTCACTTGAGAAGTTCTAAGCAAGCCCAGTACAAGTAGCAGCCATCTCAGATTGCTTTATAGCTCAGGCAGGGAGCCCCAGGCAAAACACAGGTAGGGGCTGACCTTGGTCTGTGCCACCCAGGAAACCCCAGGGCCAACACACCCAGTGAACAACTATAGACCACATCGGACCACCACCACCCTGCCCCTGCACAGCTGATCCTCCATAGAGGTCAGAGGTTGGTGGTCAGTGGTGACAGCCAGTCCTTGCAGTTTACTGGTCTGGGTAAATCCCGCCCATTGATTTTCTAACAGCAATAAATGCTCAACGACAAGAGGAGGGTGTACTCAGCCCACACAAAGGGCACACCTCGAGTGCCCAGGTGGGTGATAGGGGAGGCTGTGCCACTGTACCCTATAGGACACCTACTACAATAAGCCACATTACCAAGTCACAGAGTCAAAGCAGCTCTACCTAACACAAAGAAACAAACACAGGGAGGCTGCCAAAATAAAGAGACAAAGAAACATGGCCCAAATGAAAGGACAGATCAAAACTCCAGAAAAATTGCTAAACAAAATGGAGATAAGCAATCTATCAGATGCGGAGTTCAAAACACTGGTTATAAGGATGCTCAAGGAACTTGAGTGAGGATCTCAGCATCATAGAGAAGACCCACTCAGAAACAAAAGATAACTAACTGAAATAAAAAACAATTTACAGGGAAACAACAGTAAAATGGATGAATCTGAGAATCAAATCACTGATTTGAAACATAAGGATGCAAAAACAACCAATCAGAGCAACAAGAAGAAAAAAATCCAAAAAATGAGGCTAGTATAAATGACCTCTGGAACAACTTTAAGAGGTCTAACATTCACCTCATAGGAGTGCCAGAAGGAAAAGAGAAAGAGTAAGATATTGGAAATCTACCTGAAAAAAGTGAAAGAAAACTTCCCTAATTTGGTGAAGGAAATAGACATGCAAGTCTAGAAAGCACAGAGTCGCAATGATGATGGATGCAAAGAAGCCCACTTTGGGAGGCCCACATCATTATTAAAAGGCCAAAAGTTGAAGATAAAGAGAGACTCTTGAAGGCAAGAGAAAAGAAGTTACCAGCAGGTTGGAGCCAGGAGCCAGGAGCCAGATGGGAGGGGTAGGGAGAGAATGGGTGAAGAGGTAAGGGATTAAGAAGTACAAACAGGTACTTACAGAATAGGCATTGGGGTGTAAAGCACAGTATAGGAGATGGAGTAGCCCAAGAACTTATATGAATGACCCATGGATATGAACAATGGGGAGGGAATTGCCTGAGGTGGTGCTAGGTGGTGCTGGGTGGATGGGGGCAAAGGGGGAAAACTCGGGACAACTGTAAAAGCATAATTGATAAAATATAATTTTTAAAAAACACTATTGGTTTAATCACATCTAAAAAATAACTTCACAGAACCATCTAGACTGGTGTTTGACCAAACAACTGGGCAGTACTGCCTAGCCAAGTTGATACATAAAATCAACCATCGCATACCTTGTGTAATTTATTCAATCTCACTGATCCTCAGTTTTCTTATCTTTAAAATAGGGCTATTATTATACCTTCCTCACAGGACTATTATGAAAATAAAATTGGGTAAGTATTTAAATCCATAAGTATATAATAATATAACATCCATCACAAGACTTGGCAAATCATAGGTACTTACAAATGAAAGATACTCTTGTTTTGTCTAGAAGATATGCCTTGTGTTGTTTCCTGGAATCTGGTCTACTCTCTTCCATGTTCCCCTACTCTCTGTCTGTACTAAGGGCTAGAGGTTTCAAAATCTAATATGCTAGACTGCCCTGCAGGTAGAATTTAGGCTGGGGTAAGTTTAGGCAAGATTTGGAAGGAGAAACCAAACAAGATTGGGCAGATACGCTTGCAGCTGTCAGAGGCCAAGTTCTAGTTACTGGTCACCAGCTTCTTGGATTCACATCATTGTGAGAGTAGCAGTAGCAACAGCAGTTTCCTGACTTCTGGCCTGCCGCCGTGTAGGTATGACCTTGAACCAATAGCTTTCAAGTGGCCCCTGACTTCTATTTCTCTTATAAGCACCTAATTGCTTATTAAGTCTAATTTCTTTGGGCCTGAAATACCCAGAGTGGTTTCTGTTTCCTATGCTGAATCCTAACTGCTACATGTGGCCTCAGGATGTGCTTCCCTCTGCATCCTGGAGGGTCTACTGATCGGCTGGCACTCTACCCACCAGGTCTAGGAAGGCTCTGTGGAACCTCCTCAACAGGACCTGTCAGAGAGGGCCAAGGCCCCATGATTAGAGCTGTCATGATGATGCAAGAAGCAGAGGATGCATCAGCAACAGTCCATCCAACACAGAGCATTTTACTAATTGTACTGATGGTGCTCTTGCTTTGGATTAAGATCTCAGTGTAGAACAGACTGTTCTGCTAACTAGAAACTTTCATTAACATGATGCCACTTATCACAGGGCTGGGTGTGTGGTCTGTCTCTCAGCAGGCAGATATTACTGCATTGTAATGTTTATAGCTACAAACATTTGGGCTCATTTAAAGGAATGACTCCTTCAAAAAATAAAAATAAAATTTCCCAAATGAGAACAAAGACCACAAAGTCTTCATCATGAGATAGCAATAGTGGTCTCTTACCCACCCATGCCCTATTCCCCACTGCAGCCCAGTTTCAGGAGGGTGATATGAAAAAGAGATTCAGTCAACAATCCTTGGCATGCTGGGTGAGAACCACAGATACATTGGTGGGCTGGGGGGTGCTGACTTAGTAATGAGCCCAAGGCTAAAGGATAAAAAAACAGGGAGAGACAGATGGGCCAGGGAACATGAAGACAGACAGACTATGACTGCTGAGGGCAGGAATGGCATACGAAGGGGAAACATTTCCTTAAGATGTTTAATAACAATAATTTCTACTTTTATTAAGTGCCTACTGTATACATTTCACATATGATCTTTTTTAATCCCATAATTTTATGAGATAGGATTATTAATCCCATTTTACTTATGAGAAAACAGATTTAGAAAGGTTAAGAGAGTTCCCCCAGGACCCTGGTGGAAGCACGACTCAGCTCTGAACCCAAAGCTAGGTTTATAAATACTGTGCTACACTGTTGACTCCAAGGATGATCAGAGGTGTTATACCAAAGAAGGGGATAAAATCCAGTTTGGAAAACAACAAGTTTTAAAAATTCTGGATTAGAGGAGCTCTGGGCAAGATGGAGGCATAGGTGGAAATACTTTCCTTCCCCACAAAACCAAAAGGATAACAGCCAATTTGAAAACAAGAAACAACCAGAACTGCCAGATATTCAAACTGCATGGAAATCTGACAACCAGAGTAGAAGAAACATTCATCCAGACTGGTGGGAGGGGCAGAGACAGAAAGCCAGAGCGGAGAGGACGAGCGGCAAGGGAGTGGACCAGGGTGGGCAAGGTGGCAGCTGCCAGACCAGGATATCCCACATTCACATGTGGATAAGCTGGGAGGAACAAGTGGGGAGTGAGACAGACCACACACCCAGGTTCTAGCATGGGAAACTAAAGCCTCAAACCTCTGGCTATAAAAATCTGTGGGGGTTGTGGCAGTGGGAGAAATTCCCAGTCTCATGAGAGGGTCAGTTGGAGAGGCCCACAGAGTCCTAAAACTTACACAAGCCCACCCACCTGGGAATCAGCACCTGAAAAGGTACAATCCACTTGTGGGAAGCAAGGGAGGTCATGGAAGGTGGGACAAGAGTCAAGTAAGCTAGCAAGTGACATTGTTCCCTCTCAGACTCCTCATCCACAGACAGCACCACAACACAGCAGCCTGGGTAGCCTTCCCTGACAAATACCTAAGGCTCTACCCTTTACAACATAATAGGAGCTCCAAGACAAAGAAATATGGCCTAAATGAAAGAATAGATCAAAACTCCAGAAAAAGACCTAAGTGATGAGGAGATAGACAACCTCTCTGATGCAGAGTTCAGAACACTGGTAATCAGGATGCTCACAGAAATGACTAAGTATGGTCACAAAATAAATGAAGGCTATGCAAAGTGAAATAAAGAAAAATATACAGGGAACCAACAGTGAAGGGAAGGAAGTTGAAACTCAAACCAACATTTGGAACAAAAGGAAGAAAAAAACATCCAACCAGAACAGAATGAAGAAACAAGATTTAAAAAATTAGGAGAGGCTAAGGAACTTCTGGGACAACCTCAAACATTCCTAGATCCAACTCATAGGGGTGCCAGAGGGAGAAGAAGAAGAGCAAGAAACTGAAAACTTATTTGAACAAATAATGAAGGAAAACTTCCCCAATCTGGCAAAGGAACTAGACATGCAAGTCTAGGTTGCTCAGAGAGTCCCAAAGAAGCTGCATCCCAGAAGAAACACACTAAGACACATCATAATTACATCACCTGAGATGAAAGATAAGGAGAGAATCTTAAAAGCAGCAAGAGAAAAGGAGGCACTTACCTACAAAGGAGTTCCCATAAGACTATCACTGATTTCTCTAAGAGACCTTATAGGCAAGAAGGGGCTAGAAAGAAGTATTCAAAGTCATGAAAGGCAAGGACTTACATCCAAGATTACTCTATCCAACAAAGCTATCATTTAGAATGGAGGGGCAGATAAAGTGCTTCCCAGATAAGATCAAGTTAAAGGAGTTCATCATCACCAAGCCCTTATTATATGAAAAATTAAAGGGACTTATCTAACAAAAAGAAGAAGGTAAAAAACTATGAACAGTAAAATGACAACAAACTCACAACTATCAACAACCAAACCTTAGAAACAAAAACAAAAACTAAGCAAACAACTAGAACAGGAATAGAATCACAGAAATGGAGACCGCAGGAGGCTTATCAGTGGGGAGGGGGAAGGCAAGAATGGGAGGAAAAGGTACAGGGAATAGGAAGCATAACTGGTAGGCACAAAATAGACAGGGGAGGTTAAGAATAGTATAGGAAATGGAGAAGCCAAAGAACTTATATGTTCAACCCACAGACAAGAACTAAGGGGGGAATGCTGGAGGGTGGGGGGTGCAGGGTAGAGATGGATAAAGAGGAGAAAAACTGGGACAACTGTAACAGCATAATCAATAAAATATATTTAAAAAAAGAAAGAAAAAATTCTGGATTAATTAAAGCAAAATAGGTTGGATGTTTTGTCTGTTTTTGCTGCAGGACTTCTCAGAGCCTTTAATATGCTATCAGATGAAGAGATAGAACCACTGAAAGATGGCCAGGGAGGAAGAAGAGTCTTTTTTTCATACAACATTGATAGACAGAAAGATGTAATTTCATTACCTAAAGAAAGTATTCTACATCCAACCCCAGGCAAAATACCAAGGAATGAAAATGGAGAGAAATTTGTGTGCCCAGCAGTGGACAGCTTCTTAGTGTAGGAAGGAATAAATATGCACACACACTGTATAAACCAGAAATTGGGAAAAGAAATCTTGACTAAAGTAGTCATCATTAGGTGAGTTACACCAAAGGGCTGGTAATTTGTGTTTATTTTTATTTTCTACCCTTGTAATAGAAACATCTGCTGTGTTTTATACTGCTGCAGACAGAGCCGGCTACCTAATTTGCAAGGCCTGATGCAAAATGAAAATGCAAGATTCCTTGTTCCAAAAGCAGGGAAAAAAATTGTTGTTAAGTACAAAAACAGCATTTTCTCCTCTCTTGTTCAGTTCTCAGTTGGTCGTGGTGATTTTTATTTCCTATTCAAACTTTTTCTAAATAAAGAAAAATTAAAGTTTTGAGTTACTAGCATAAATTTTACTGCTCTGCATATTGTGCAATGCTTGTTTTAAAGGCAGACTATAAAGCCAAGAGCAGGGCCCTTCTGGGCGGAGGACTCGGTGACTGAGCAAGTCACTTGCCTGTGAAGCCGGTCTGGCAGCAGAACAACAGCCGCAACAAAACAAACATGACTTTTACGATTTTCAAGCAGTTGATTTTGTGCTCTTTGTATACAACTATCAGGTTTCTGACATTTACAGTGTTTTCCTGCGGGAAGTTTGGCATATCTTCGACCAACAGCATCCACCTTTGAATGACTATAATGACAGCTTCATTAGATGCAGAGAGAGAGAGAGAGGAGTCGGCAAGAAAAATGCTCCCTTGCACTTCTTTTTTTTTTTTTAAAGATTTTATTTATTTATTTTTAGAGAGGGAAGGGAAGGAGAGAGAGAGAGAGAGAGAGACACATCTGTGTGCGGTTGCTGGGGGACATGGCCTGCAACCTAGGCATGTGCCCTGACTGGGAATCGAACCTGCGATGCCTGGTTCGCAGCCCGCGCTCAATCCACTGAGCTACACCAGCCAGGGCTTCCCTTGCACTTCTTGAAGCTGTGAATGTCACTGCTCATTTCAAGGAAGTGTTCCGGGACCAGGGCTGATAAACCCATCAGGCAACCCCAGGTGAAGGCGTTTCATAAATGTGTTTGTAACTTACCTGGCAGCTTCAGGGCTGAATGGACTGCAGAGGCCGGTGGCTGAAGAACAGAGGGAGAGGGGCAAAAAAAAAAAAAAAAGGCATGTTTCCCAACAGGAGGGGCAGAGAACACACACAGCCTGGGGAGAGCCCCTTTCTTCCTGGAGGCTGGGCCGGAGTTAGATCACTTGTCTGCCTTTTCCTCCCCATCTTTCCCTGCCACACAGGACCTGGTGCAAGCATGTCCGTGCCTTATGCCTACGTATAACCTATGTTCCCACTCACTGGTGCCTTTCTTCGCTTGTTCATAAAACACTTATGATCCTCAAAGCAACTTTATGAAACAATTTATCTTTCCCATTTTCCTGGTGAATCAACTAAAACTTCAAAGAATAATGTGATTGACGGACGTCACCCAGTCAGAGTGGACTTCCCTGAGACTGGAGGCCAGGCCTGGCTGGATGCAGTGCATCCTTACCCTCAGTCTTCCCCTGCCTCTGGATATTATCCTGAGCCCTGGCTGTCTGAGGTCAGGTACTGGGTTCGACATCACAGCATTGGCTTCAGTCTGTCTTCTGGTCTCACAGGGGTTGAGGATTTTACTAAATACTGAATGCACACACATACATACATGAACACATGTACCAATGTAGTATATAATCTAAACAAATCTATACTGTCTGAGCATGGCCTTTTGAATATCCTTTATGGTAGCAAATCTTTATTTCTGAAAGTATATTTAACTTTTGGAAATGGGAGAAAATCATTTGGAGCCTGTGGTATTACTATTTATAATAAGAAATATATATATTTGGCCTTGTTCCTAGTCTCTGACACAGGGCTCCTGAAATCCTCAGAAATTCCTAAGTGATAACAGCCCTGGAAGAATCTTTTGTTTTAATGAGGTGACTCTGGGTGGGCTCCTGAGGGGGGCTGGTCATCAGAAATACGAAGCCCTGATTAGAAGCTTGGAATAGTGAGAATGAGATAGATGGCCGAACACAATGGCAGAGCAATTTACAGTCAGGGACAGATGGTCACTAGGTCAGAAGGCCACAAGTGTCTGGCAGAAGGCAAAACTGGGGAAACAAGGACCTCAACCCAGGGTAACCTTGAAGATAACATCTAGGCTTCAGCTGTGTGTCAGCTCCAGGCCCAGAAAAGCAACACAACCAGGTGGGTGATGCCAGGACCAGCTGCAATGACTAAAGACCCCTGCCCTCACTGACCAATCAGTGGAGACCATGATCCCGAAAGGGGATACCTGGAGAACCAATGAATATTCTGCAAAACCCTCCCCTGACACCTCTCCTAAGATGAGAGAGAGGGAGAGAGAGAGAGAGGAGAGAACAAGACAGAAAGAGAGAGGAGAGAAAAAGAGAGAGAGAGAGACATTAAGACAAAGGACCCAAGCCTCTCCCATGTCATTCCCCTTTCCTTCTTCACCCACTTCTTTCTTCACAGGCACGAGTCTCCTAAGCTCTAAGGCAATGGGCAGCTGGCAGCTTCTCCCAGGCTAACTCCCTGAACCTGTCCCCATAGCCTCCTTTGCTCTGACTTCCCAGTGAGTTAAGGCAGCCCAGCCCAGGCTCTCCTGTTGCTTCCTCTATGCTAAGCCCGTCCTTGTTTCACTGTCCCCACTTTAATAAATGGATCCTCATAGTCACCTGGACTCGTGTTATGAAATCTTTCCTACATGAAGATAAGAACCCACACAGTACAGCTGGCCCTAGTCAGACCCACTCAGGGCCAGGCCCCTGTCCAGTAATACCTAACACAGAACTCCCAAAATCCTTAGAAATTTCTACATGATAAAAGCACTGGGAGAATCTTTTGTTCTAATGAGATAATGCTGGGTAGGCTCCTAATGCAGGGAGAACATTCAAAAAACCAAGCTGTGATTAGAAGCTTGAAAATTTCAGTCCCCTCCATGCCCCCATTTCTCTAGAGAGGGGAGAGGAGAACAAGTGGAGTTATAATTGATCATGACTACATGAGAGAGCCTCCATAAAATACCAATAGTATGAGGTTTGGAGAACTTCCAAGTAGATGAACACATCCAAATAACAGAAGGGTAGCCCACCCGAGTTCCCCAGGGCAGATGCTCCCGTGCTCAAGTCCATCCCAGACCCTGCCCTGTGCATTTCCTCATCTAGCTGTTCGTCTGTATCCTTTATCATAGCCTTTAACGAACTGGTAGATGTGTTTCCCTAAGTCTTGTGAGCTGTTCTAGCAAATTAATCAAACTAAGGAGGGAGTCATGGGAACCTAAGATTTGTAGCAGTTGGAAAGAAATCGTGGGTAACCTGGGAACCTATTACTTGCAATTGGCACCTGAAGTTGGGGACAGTCTTATGGTACTGAACCCTTAATCTGTGGGATATGACACTATGTCCAGGTAGATAATGTCAGAATTGAGTTACATTATAGCACACTTAGCTGACATCACAGATAATTGTTTAGTTGGGAGGGTGGAACCTTACACATTTGGTGACCAGAAGTGGTGGGCAGACCTGTCGTAAGAGATATGTTCTGTGTACATGTAAAGAAAAAAAGACACAGAGGAGAAAGACTTAGTTTTTTTCCAATACAGAGCTTGATACTTTAGTGGGCTATGAATTTATTTAGTGGAAAGTGGTCAATCAGGATGGGGAAGGTATGTGTATATGGATGTGTTATGGGAGAAACTCCCAGAAACTCAGGTCTTCTCTCCAACACAGTAAAGAATTACAGATCAGTGAGTCTATTATCATACAAGCAGGGTTTATTGGTGGCTTGTTCTCATGGAAGAGAACAGGCCTTGCCAAGGCTGGGAAGAAAGGCAAGGGCAAGGGTGGCAAGGGCAAGGGTGGCAAGGGCAGAGGTGGCAAGAGCAAGAGAGAGAGTCTTTGTTCTGAAGACTCATATAGTTGGCAGGATGGGGGAGGGTGAAGAAGTTACATATGGATTGACAGATAAAGGTGGTGGTAGTTTTCCAGGGTGGGGCCTCGAATAACCAAAGGTGTTAATGGGCTTCTTCCTTTAGGCACTATGGGCCCTCTCCAGCCTTTTAGGCCTTGGGATGATAGCACAGTTTATAAGGCTTTCCTTCCCAGATAGTAGAAATACACAGAATTTCAAGGACCTCTGAGTTAATGGGTGGAATGTGTATCCTTCCTCTTCCCTGCCTTGGTTTGCTATCTGTCCTACCTAACAGATGTATTAATGTATTTTCCTGCCTACCTTGAGCCATGCATCCTGACTGATGTTGCTGTCCTAGTCCTTAGCTTGTCAATGGCCATACCAAAAGATAAATATTATTGTTCCCATTTTACAGGGAGGAAACCAAGGCCAAAGGGAGAAATCCTCTGTTAGTTAGTGGCAGACTGGAACTAGAATCTAATTTGCCTTAAGGGAATAAGAGCTTTTTAAAAAAACTGTTCAAAATATAAAAAGAAAAACCATGTGGCTATAAAGCAATGAGATGCTTTTCTAATTTGGCTCTAAGAACTGGCTCTGCAGATAATTTTAAATCAATGAATCTGAAAATGTTTTGAGAAATGGCAGCACCATTAACATAAGAGTCAAGTTCCCAAGGAGACCAGTATGATGAAAACAAACACCCCACTTGGCTGCCTGCGCATTATTTTTGCTTTAAGTCAGAAAATTTCCTAGTCACATTGGATACATTTAGAACCCAGCATCTTGGCACTGAGCAAACCCTGGAGACCTAATTTAGCACCCTCATTCCAGGGAGGCAAAACTCAGCACCAGCGAGTAACCTGCTCAAGGTCACACAGTGAACTTATGCCAGAACCTTGACAGAAGCCCAGGTGTTTGACAAGGCAGTGCTGTTGCCCGTAGCACGCTGCCTCCTCCCCACTGCTCTCAGCTCCCAGGGCTACATCTTCCTAACAACAGTGAACATTTCTAAACAGAAACTTCTGTCATAGGCTTGGATGTGCATTATCCTATTAAGTTTTACCATCCCCATTTCAAGGAAACCTTACCATTCCCATTTCACAGATAATAAAACCAAGGCTCAGGGAAATGAAATAACAGGGCCAAGTAATAGAGCTAGGAAACAGAGGTCCCAGGATTTGAGCCCAGGTCTGCTCACCTCTCAGTCCTCACATGTTTTACAACACCCAACACCCATCCTTTGTCTGAGCTTCTCCTTCTTCCTCCTATGTCCTTTAGGGCCCAGCAGAAGGCATAACACATTCCACTTGACCCACCCTCCCTCCAGCTGGTCACTTCCCTGCTTTCCGTGTTTATGAACACAAATAGCCTGACCTCCTCGCACGTTTGTTTTGTTGGAAGCCTGCCTTATTCCCTGGGAACCCTGAAGAACAATGAGTTGTTGCTCCAGCCCTCTGGCCCCGTTCCCATCCGGGACTGCTTCCTCAGATTCCCGTGCTCACACTGGCCCCCAGCACAGACTGCCCAAGGCCCCTCCAGCGTGTCTGTAAAGTGCGTCAATCACTTGTTTACTTGCTTTTCCTGCCTGGCCCTGGGGGTTCCGTTGGCTATTTCTTCTCTCTGGAAGTTCCCCTGAGGTGAGCTTTGATCTTCAGAGAGGAGGGGGCAACAGGAAGATGATGAGAGATGCTACAAGTCTGTAGCATCTGATTCTGGGAAGGAAAAAAAAAAGCTTCTCTTAAAGCAATCTAGGATGCTGCTGAGAACTGCTGTGCATCCTGCCTGGATGGAGGTCTTCCTTTTCTCTGGGACAGAATTGGAAAGGGGTAAAAATTCCACAAGCCAGAACCAAATGCCTTATGCCTTTCTATACTCAGCCCAGAGCATAATGCATTGAATAACAAACCAATGTACAACCTTTCCCCACAAAGCCACAGCTGCAGACACCCCCTTCCACCCATTGGAGGGAGATGTGCATCTTTCCTTGGACAAGGCTGCTTGTAAAAACAGCCTGCTGCAGGGTCTGATTTGAGAGCTGACAGGAGAACATCTCTGGAATACTGCCCAGAATACCACCCCATTAGGTATTTATTTGGGGTTATAAGGGCTTTTTGATCCTCAAAATCTATATTAACATGAAAATGTAACCATGGTCAGGAGCACCTAAATATTTAAGTATCAGAAACGGCCCTGCAGGAAACGGTAAACACTCAAAAGGGTTTAACAGAAGAAAACTTAATATTGACTATTTGTAGGGGTGTGTGAGGGATTAAAGGAACAGTAAGGTGTGATAGGGAGGGAGAGAGTAAGAAATTCTTTCCCTTCTTCCTACCCTTTACTATGTTCACAGTGCCTCCCATTGACAGAACGCGGCTCACAACCAAAGAAGAAAGAATCCTGGGTGACCCTGTCATAGAAGCCAGCCTCTGGGGCACAGAGCAAGGTAGACAGGGCAGAGAACAGACCAGGAGGGGCAGGGTGACAACACACAGCAACCTGTCCTCTCACTAACAGCTTAGGGAGTGGTTCGAAATTGCTTCTTTATGCAGAGCTGTCTGTCATAGAGTCCAGGTTATTATATCAGGATTCTTTTTATTATTATTTTATTTTAATTGTTGTTCAAGTAGTTTTCTGTCTTTTACTCCCATCCCAGCCCACCCCCCAGCAGTCCTCCCAACCTCCCTCCCATTTCCATGCCCCCCCCCATAGTTTCTGTCCATCTCTCCTTTATACTTGTTCTATAAACCTTTCCCCTGAAATTCCCTCCCCTCTCTCCTCTGGTCGTTGTCAGCCAGTTCTCTATTTCAGTGTCTTTGGTTATATTTTGCTTGTTTGTTTGTTTTGTTGTTTAGGTTCCTGTTAAAGGTGAGATCATATGGTATTTGTCTTTCACTGCCTGGCTTATTTCACTTATGCTCAACCTAATAAATGAATTTGGCAAAACAGCAGGAGACAAAGTCAATATCCAGAAATCAAAGACATTTTTGTATACCAACAATGAAACAGCAGAAGCAGAAATCAAGAAAAAAGTCCCATTTGATATAGCAAAAAGAAAAATAAAGTACCTAGCAATAAACCTAACCAAGGAGGTAAAAGACCTGTATGCAGAAAACTACACAACACTGAAGAAGGAAATCAAGAATGGAAACATATACCGTGTTTATGGATCAGAAGAATTAACATCATCAAAATTTCCATACTACCCAAAGCAATTTACACATTCAATGCAATACCTATTAAAGTACCAATGGCATATTTCACAGACATAGAACAAACACTTCAAAAATTTATATGGAACCATAAATGACCCCGAATAGCTGCTGCAATTTTGAGAAAGAAGAGCAAAGTAGGAGGGATCACAATAGCTGATACCAAACTATATTACAAGGCTACTGTAATCAAAACAGCCTGGTACTGGCATAAGAACAGGCACATGGTTGAGTGGAACAGCAGAAAGCCCAGAAATAAACTCAAGTCTCTAGGATCAATTAATATTTGACAAAGGGGGCAGCAACATAAAATGGAGTAAAAATAGATTGTTCAATAAATGGTGTTGGAAGAACTGGACAGTTACATGCAAAAAAAATGAAACTTGAGCACCAACTTATACCATATACAAAAATAAATTCAAGGTGGATAAAATATTTAAATGCAAGCCATGACACCATTAAAGTCCTAGAGGAGAACATAGGCAGGAAAATCTCAGATATTTCACACAGCAACATTTTTACATCAGGATTTTAAGTGCTGTAAAATCAGTTTATTAAACTGGCCTAGAAAACCTCAGTACTGAGCTGCTGGTTAGGTATTTTAGTTATTCCTGCTGCCTCTTGATCAGGGCTCTGAGAGAGGGAGGACCTCATGGCCCTTTTCATGTTTCCCTCCGTTTAAAGCCCAGAGAGTACATATGAACATATGATTTCATTAATTCACAGGGTGGCTTTGCTTGGTATGTAAATTTTACTATGAAGTATATTATACATAGAAGAGTATTTCAAACATATGTAGAGTTGAAAATACAGTACATTATTTTATTTTATTTATTTTTATTTTTTTTAATTTAAATGAATGTTCAAGTACAGTTTTCACCCCCTTACTCCCAATCAAGCCCTCCCACCCCCCCTCCCTACCTCCCTCCCATTACCACCCTCCCCCTATCTTTTATCCATGTGTCCTTTAACTTTAATC